>JAPMUY010002775.1:230000-231934 GCA_026901105.3 Galaxias olidus
TCTTTGCAGGAATCTGCCAGGCCACACACTCTGCTGCTCAGGATGAACAGAGCGACACATGCCCACCCATGGACTAGGGAAATACTGGGCTCCATTTCCAGAAATAAACGCACTTGTGGAAATTTCACGGGACGTGCGAGTAAGTGGGAGACAAGGACACAGATTGAACAGCACGCGGAAAGAGAGCCGGGAGCTTTGCAGGGACTTTGCGATGGTCACCGGGTGCGTGTAAAGTAAGACGAGCATGATTAGACAATCTCTCCGTCTCTCTCTCTCTCCCTACCCTCCCCCCATTTCTCTCTCTTTCTTTCTCTCTCTCTCTCTCTCTCTCTCTCTCTCTATCCCCCATCCCTGTCCCATCATTCCAGCTCCAGTGGCTGCGTGGCCCTCTTACTGGGTCAGCTGGAAGTGGAAAATTAGCCCAACTCCCCCGGGCAGGGACTTATCCCACATCTCTTCCAATTAGCTTCCCGAGCTGCAGGAGGTAATTGCGGTGTGACAACGAGCTTCTCCGGATCCCACAGCCCTGCATGGCCTCTGCTGCTGCTGCTGCATTACAACTGCATCGCTACTGCCGCGTCTGCCCCACACACCCTCTGTGAGGAGAGAAAGAGAGTGTGACTCTGTGAGAGAAATCGAAAGAAAGAGAAAGATAGAGAGAGGTGTGTGTGAGAGGATTGTAAGAAAGAGACACCGAGAGAGGAGACGGAAAAGAGAGAGAGAGAGGGAGAGAGAGAGAGAGAGAGGAGGGATAGAGAGAGAGAGAGAGAGAGAGAGAGAGAGAGGAGGGATAGAGAGAGAGAGAGAGAGAGAGAGAGAGGAGAGGAGAGGAGAACAGAGTGAGAAAGATAGAGAGAGAAAGAGAGAGGGAAACTAAGAAGGAGGGACAGACGAGAGAGAAAGAACATTGGGATCAAGCTCCCATCTCTCCTAGTTCTAATCCTGCTCAGACGCAGCCCTGGTCCCTATAGCCCGGTTGAGTTAAGTACTTACATACGCCACGGCGAGTTTGGAGTCGCTGAAACTTCTGCATGTGTTGTCATTTAGAGCGCTATCATGGCTAATAACAGGGAGGGATTAGCGCAGTTTGCCTTTTGATCCGATAATCCGCGCTCTTTTCTGAAAATCCCCAAAAACTTTATCGGCTTGCCTTTGTGCCGGACCCACTGATCTTCTGGGAAATGGAGGGGAACTGACCTCGAATTGGAGCTCGGTGTCAGCGGTGTGGGCCGTCAGACAGGTGACAGGCGACGTGCTAAATCAGTGGGTGGAGAACAGCTAGCCGTCGTGTGGTGCCCAGGGGAGAGGAGGCCGCTCTGTCTCCCATACCAAGCTGTTGTCAGGGGAGATTAAAGGGACTTCATAAATATCCCCGCCATTTTGCGCTGCAGTATATCATCGCAGGGAGTGTTTTTTTCGTCTTCTTTTAATCAGCCCAACCATCCGTAACACAGATGATGAAAGCCCGCGATCCTCCATCTTGCCACCTGTGCCTCATGTCCTGTCACAGATTTAATGGAGGAGACGCATCGATACCTCTCCCCGGGTTGTCCTGTTTCCTGGCCAATTATGAGAAAATAACATCGAGGCATACATTTCAATTGTGAACTTTAATGTAAAAGGAGAAAAAAAGACATTTCATGTTGTTTTGTAACCCGTTCACTGGCTTCTTCCGCTCGTTCTTTAAACAAGACTATCAAACTCCGCCAAAATCAACCGGGCGTAAACATCTCTTAATGCAATGCCTTGTTTTTGAAGACGTCAGTCACCGCTGCCTGAATGCAGAGTAGGCAACAGAGCGCTCCGCATGGCTTGTCTTGCTCCCTCTTCATTAATCTGACATGGTTTCTCTCTGGCATCCCGTCCGCAGGATTGATGCTCTACTTTAGCTGATGACCGCCCTCCCTCTCCCACCGTCACAACTTCAACGGGGG
>JAPMUY010002776.1:0-22841 GCA_026901105.3 Galaxias olidus
GGATAGCTTTTTTTCCCTTAATAAATGAAATCATCATTTAAAAACTGCATTTTGTATACCCTCAGGTTGTCTTTGTCTGATATTAATATTTGTTTGATGATCTCGAAATGTAAGTGTGACAAATAAGCAAAAACTGAAGAAATCTGTAAGGGGGTAAATACTTTTTTACAGCACTGTAACTATATATTTGTTTATATAAAAGTGGTTTAATCTCAGGACAAAGGTATAAAAGGTAAGTCAAGTCTTTCCTGCAGAGCGTCATTTATCAAGCCTGCAGGAACAGAGTAGGGAAATATTATCTTCTTTTTAGGTGGTAAGTATCCCTGCAGAGTTGGCAGAAAGTGCCTGCAGGAACAGGTAATAAGGACAGGTATAGGGAAATCGCTCGGTTTAAAGGGGCCCTATTATGCTAATTTTCCGATTCATACCTTTATTTAGGAGTTCTACAAGAATAGGTTTTCGCGTTTTAATGTTCAATAAACAATTCATTTTTTCCAAACTGCCTGGATCTGCAGCACCTCTAGTCACCCTCTGTCTTAAACGCTCTGTTTTAGCTCCTGTCTCTTTAAGGCAGGTTTCTGTGAGAGAGAGTAGCTCCCTTTGGCGTAGACTATGGGCTTTGTAACTTCAGACCTTTTACATGCACCAAAAGCTATATAACATACTAAAGGAAAGGGAAAAACCCAAAAAGCATAATATGGCCCCTTTAACAAACAACCTTTTTTCTTTTCCTTTTTTTTTTCTTAAAATCTGGCCGTGCTGAGAGCGGATAGAGGGGGGTGCCTCTGAGACGTCATTGCTCACCGATAAGCCTTATGGAGGTGTCGTGGGCTCAAATTAACGAAACATCCGGGATGGAGAAAACCCCAATCACATATCTGTTCTCAACCCAAGTCCATTCTAAAATATTGTCTTTTGAAGTGCTCATCTTGGAGTATGGTATAATGGATATTATAACATCCTATCATGTGTATATGGGGAAAAAAAGTATTTAATTATTTATTTCTACATTTATTTATTTATTTATTTCATCGTAGTTTGTGTTCTGTGCACTGTGAAATAAATACATCTGCCAACTTCATTCATCAATGGCAGTTGGCAGAATCCAATATCTTATTGGGTGAATTTTGTAAACAACCCAGCCAGTCTCGATCAATTGATCTCCATGGCGGAACTACTGCAATTTGCGCCAACGTTGGGAGACGGCTGTAAACAAATAAGTTATTCCTGGTGGAAGCAATGAGCATACAAATAAAATATTGACTTTTTATGAATGTTCTGAAATGTTGTATCTTGTCTAGACACTATGATGTTATGATTATACAACACTTTGGTCTTCTGTGCTGCTTTTGCAGCTAGGTAAAGCTATGACTACAAGTCTTTACATTAACGTGCTAGCCAGCTACCAGTGCAGTGGGAGCTAGTTCGTTAGCTACCTGTGGGAGCTGTTTTGTTACATTACCCACAGATTTATCATTTACTATTGTTAATAGTAGAAAATACAAAGTAGTGGCGTTTTTCCTGTTAGTGCTCGACTATTTCATGAAATGGCCAATACTGTGTCCTGTATACGATTAGGCCAGGATCGTGATGATCAGCCCCGGCCCGGCATGCCCTCGCAACCCAACTGTGACTGCGTTGGTTGCGGCCGGGCAGCAGAGTGGAAAATGAGCGGAGCTGGCACGTTAAATTAGAGGTAAAATGTTGTATAAATATAAGACAAATATGGAGGGGGTTACTGTGTAGATTAATTTTGTAATAATATAATGCAATAGAGAGAAACGGAGGAACAAGTGGGCTAGTCAGTCGAAAATAGATCATAAAGAAGTAGTAGCCTAGTGAATAGTTCAAGCTAATAATAGATTAAGGAAAGTAGCCTTACTATTTCTTCTAACTGCCGTTTAACTTCAATGAAACATTAATGTTGGCCACTTAACGCTTAATGATGTTACTAGCACACATTTTACGAACTCAATGTCACATAGTGCTTTCAACGTAGTTGCCTTTGGGCGTTTTTGCTTTATGTGAATTAAAAATCTTAATGTCAAGTCACTACAACAGGAAGGGACAATATTTTGGTTTATTCCCAAATTGATCAAGGCATCTTCTCTCAATCAAAATTGTTACCGCCACCCAGAACTGTTGCAAGGGCTTTTGTTTACAAACGTAAGCCTACTGATTTCTCCTACGAGTCCTAGTTAGTTCGCTGTTCAGAGTTAGTGCGGACATTGCTCCAACTATTTCTATAATGTCAATTTATCCATCATGATGGCATGAGAAGCATTCACTTCAAAGCCGTAACAAAGCAACACTAGGCAAAAGCAATCAACTTAAATTGACCGACCAATCAAATGTTAGACCACACTGCCATTGATGGATGAAGTTGACAGATTTAGTTATTTCACAGAGCACAGAAGACCAACAACCATGAAATTAATGAATGTATAACCAACCAACCAACCAACCACCCAACCAACCACCCAACCACCCAACTAAATGTGACAATAAATAATTAAATACTGAAATATATGGTTATATAAATAATGAAATATGTACATAAATAATTTAATGTGTTGCATTTAATTATTTCAGTCAACATTTCACTTTTTATTTATTTAATTATTTAATATTGGCACAAATCGTCCTCCATACAAATGTCCCATGATAAACCAATGTTTAATAAAGACATACCTGATGGTAAGAATTTGTCCAAAATTCATGTCAATGTTGTTGACCTGGGCAATGAAGATGGCCGCAAGGGCCTCATACAGGGCAGTGCCGTCCATGTTGATGGTGGCACCAACGGGGAGGACAAAACGAGTCACCCTCTTGTCCACCTTGTTGTTCTCTTCCAGACACTTAAAGGTGATGGGTAATGTGGCTGAGCTGAGAGAGAGGGAGTGACAGAATGATACAAAGAAGGTGGTATATTGGAAAGAGGAATAAAAAATAAGACAAATAAATAAATGTGTACATCTATACACATCAATGTTAACTTTGACAAGCATTTTTAATTTAGTTTTAGTCTTAATCGCTTATTGAAAATTGTAGTTGCGTTAAGGTCAAATTTTTGTCATTTCAATTTGTTTAGTTTTAGTAAAATGTACGTTAATGTTTTAGTCCTGACTCCTAAGGGGATTTAACGTTATGGCTCTGGTCTATATGCACACTTCTACTAATGCAACCACTTAAACAATTGGCTAAACGCGGCACCCTACTCAACTATCAAGAGGGCAGTGGGCTGATGTTAACCGGAACAGTGATGTTAACCGTTGGCTTGCAATCTGGCTAAACTGAAACAGGGCTGTATGCTTAGTTTTTTAGGTGGTAGCACCAGTGCTAGCAAGCTTAAGATTTCAGTAGCACAGAGAAATATTTAGTAGCACACACAGGTGGACAGTTCAGTCAATAATAATAATAATAATAATAAAAACAATAAAGGCTACTGTAAACATGTGCAGAGCCAATATTAAAAATAAAAAATAAAATCACAATATTCTTTTTTGGGAGGGAGGTGGACAAGAGGGTGACTCTAGCGTTAAAGGCTATTTGCATGTCAACCTAAAACTATGAAAGAACTTTGAAAGAAATAAGAAACTATGAGCTAGGCAACTGCAAGAACGTTTCAACATTAAAAAGCTAGCTACATGATTATCAATTTAATCACTGAAGTATTTATTTATGTCGACAATGTAGTGGAATGTTTCTGTGAAAGTGACGCCCCTGCTACTAACGTTTACGATGCACAGCTACTCCTGCACTCGCTGCTGTGCTGTAGGCTAATCTTAACTATAGGTTACATAACGTAGCCGTAGGCCTGAACAATTTCAACGATGTCTATCGCAAATATATTCTTATCTTACAGCTTGTAGTCACGGCAAATGTTAGTTAATTTAACGACGAGTTTGCGACTGTTTTTGGCAACAGGCTTTTTTTGGTTTTGGACATTTCGACTGTTTTTGGCAACAGCCACTTTCTCGTCAATAGAAGAGGTGTTCTGACAATTTGTGTTTAGGATACAACAAAAAATGTTTTGCCTCCCCTCCAAATGGGCTACCTACCTACAAAACTAAACACAATTATCACATTTATCTTTGTGGACTAAATATAGGCCTATAGCCTATATGCACATTTCAAGTATGCAATTTCAAAGAAATAATGTTATCTAGACAAAATAAATTAAACGAGAGGTAGGGCTAGGACTTCGCTCCGTTTTTAAACCTTTCTTCTGTTTCTTTTTTAAAAAGTTCACGTTTTAGATCTTTGTTTATAGATAACGTTTCTATTGCATTATCTAAAATAAATCTTACTGTGAAAATGCCATTATATGCACGGCATATCATTTTTTGAAAGTCCGTGCACAGAAGTATAGGCTACAGTTTCGGAAGTTGTAAGGGGTAAAGACCTGTGTGTAGGCAGGGCAAACGCGTTTTCAGGTTTTTTTTAATTCAAGTAATTAAACAGTGAAACGTTCAAAATTTTTGTTACTAACTAAACTTTCGTTAATAAAAACAAAATTGTAAATTGTCCGTTTTTCAAAAAGTGACCGTTTTAGTGTCGGAAGGTTTTTAAATTTGCAGAGTTGTTGGCTTAGTGTGGCCAACTGTCGTTTGAAAGCCAAAACTTCACATGGCCGACTTTGACATTACTGTAGTCTTTTACTGTGAGCGAAATAATGAATATTTTGCGATAGATATATGGTAAAATACATTATCTTTACATGTTATATAATCGTTTACCTAAACAAAGGGTACAATATTTAAAACGTATACTCTGAAAACAGCAATCACGTCCACTTAGTTGTTTAGGACGCGGGCACCAGGCTCCAACATTCTATAGCCTACTACTTACCAAAAAAAAAGGATAGCCTGCATTAGCATTAGGTAACAGATGTGTCTAAATCATGCCACGATCAAATATAAATAGATAGGCCTACATTATTCTATTATAACTGGTAAATAACTAGCAAACTAGCCTGGTAAATGAGTTATAGATTTATAAAACCAGCGCATAAGTATAGCCATGCTGTTGATTGGACCATGATACCACCTTCACTTCCATCAAGACAAGATGTTGCATCATGTGGTTGACCGAGTGCTCTGATCTGATTATATCCATAGGCCTACTTAAAAATGAATACTAAACTATTCAATTCTTGAATAGATTTCAAAAATAAAAAGGCTTAAACACGTTTGGAAGAAAAATGACAAAAGCAGTAGTGTTAACGTTTTTATTTTATTTGTGGCAACCAGTCTATGATGTATAATATAAGAATGTAAAAAAAACAAATGTTTACATACAAACAAACCCTGTGCCTATGCACCGAACAGCAGTTCGGAGTATTCGGCCTTTTTGGAGACCCTGGATGAAGCCTTGTATGGGGCTCCTGAGGGGGACTCTGTAGTCTTGCTGGGGGACTTCAACGCACATGTTGGCAATGATGGAGACACTTGGAGAGGCGTGATTGGGAGGAACGGCCTCCCTGATCTGAACCTGAGTGGTGGCTTGTTATTGGACTTCTGTGCTAGTCATGGAATGGCCATAACAAACACCATGTTCGAACATAAGGATGCTCATAAGTGTACCTGGTACCAGAGCACCGTAGGCAGAAGGTCGATGATCAATTTTGTTATCGTATCATCGGACCTGAGAGCATATGTTTTGGACACTCGGGTGAAGAGGGGGGCAGAGCTGTCAACCGATCACCATCTGGTGGTGAGTTGGGTCAGGTGGCGGGGGACGCCTCTGGACAGACCTGGTAAGCCCAAGCGTGTAGTGCGGGTGAACTGGGAACGTCTGGAGGAGTCCCCGGTCCGGGAGGCCTTCAACTCACACCTCCGGCGGGGCTTCTCTGGCATCCCTGTGGAGGCTGAGGGCATTGAACCGGAGTGGGCGATGTTCAAAGCCTCCATTGCTAAAGCTGCGTCTGAGAGCTGTGGTCTCAAGGTCTTAGGTGCCTCAAGGGGCGGTAACCCTCGAACATCCTGGTGGACACCGGTGGTCAGGGGAGCCGTCCGATTGAAGAAGGAGGCCTTCCGGGATATGCTATCCCGGGAGACTCCGGAGGCAGTTGCAAGGTACCGACAGGCCCGAAGGACTGCAGCCTCGGCCGTGGCAGAGGAAAGGCAGCGGGTGTGGGAGGAGTTCGGAGAAACCATGGAGAAGGATTTTCGGCTGGCACCAAAGCGGTTCTGGAAGACCATCCGGCACCTCAGGAGGGAAAAGCAGGGAACCATCCAAGCTGTATACAGTAAGGATGGGACGTTGTTGACCTCAACTGACAAGGTGATTGGGAGGTGGAAGGAACACTTTGAGGAACTCCTGAACCCGACAAACCCACCCTCTATAGTAGAGACAGAGCTGGAGGATGATGGGGGATCAGCATCAATCTGCCTGGCGGAGGTCACTGAGGTAGCCAAACAACTCCACAGTGGCAAAGCCCCAGGGGTTGATGAGATCCACCCAGAAATGCTGAAGGCTCTGGATGTTGAGGGACTGTCATGGATGACACGTCTTATCAACATTGCGTGGAAGTCGGGGACAGTACCTAAGGAGTGGCAGACCGGGGTGGTGGTTCCCCTGTTCAAAAAGGGGGACCGGAGAGTGTGTGTGCCAACTACAGAGGCATCACATTACTCTACCCCCCCGGGAAAGTATACTCCAGGTTGCTGGAAAGGAGGGTTCGACCGATAGTCGAACCTCGGATTGAGGAGGAACAATGCGGTTTCCGGCCTGGTCGTGGAACGACGGACCAGCTTTTTACCCTCGCGAGGATCTTTGAGGGGGCCTGGGAGTATGCCAATCTGGTTTACACGTGTTTAGTGGATTTGGAGAAGGCGTATGATCGGGTTCCCCGGGAGATACTGTGGGAGGTGCTGCGAGAGTATGGGGTGAGGGGGTCTCTACTTTGGGAGTACAGAGATTGGATGGCCCTAAGCGAGAGCTGTGTCCGGGTCTTCGGCAGTAAGTCGGACTCGTTTCCGGTGAGGGTTGGGCTCCTCCAAGGCTGCGCTTTGTCACCTATCCTGTTTGTGGTATTCATGGACAGGATTTCGCGACGTAGCCGCGGGGGAGGGGGGCTGCGGGTTGGTGGGCAGAGGATTGCATCACTGCTTTTTGCAGATGATGTGGTCCTGATGGCATCATCGGTCTGCGACCTGCAGCACTCATTGGATCGGTTCGCAGCCGAGTGTGTGAAGCGGCTGGGATGAGGATCAGCACCTCCAAATCTGAGGCCATGGTTCTCAGCAGGAAACCGATGGATTGTCTACTCCAAGTAGGGAATGAGTCTTTACCCAAGTGAAGGAGTTCAAGTATCTCGGGTCTTGTTCTCGAGTGAGGGGAAAATGGAACGAGAGATGGGCCGGAGAATTGGAGCAGCGGGTGCGGTGTTGCAGTCGCTTTATCGCACCATTGTGACGAAGAGAGAGCTGAGCCAGAAGGCAAAGGTCTCAATCTACCGGTCTATCTTCGTTCCTACTCTCACCTATGGTCATGAAGGGTGGGTCATGACCGAAAGAACGAGATCGCGGATACAAGCGGCGGAAATGAGTTTCCTCCGGAGGGTGGCTGGCATCTCCCTTAGGGATAGGGTGAGAAGTTCAGCCATTCGTGAGGGACTCGGAGTAGAGCCGCTGCTTCTTTGCGTAGAAAGGAGCCAGTTGAGGTGGTTCGGGCATCTAGTAAGGATGCCACCTGGCCGCCTCCCTAGGGAGGTGTTCCAGGCAAGTCCAGCTGGAAGGAGGCCGCGGGGCAGACCTAGGACCAGGTGGAGGGATTATATCTCCACACTGGCCTGGGAACGCCTTGGAATCCCCCAGTCAGAGCTGGTTAATGTGGCCCGGGAAAGGGAAGTTTGGGATGCCCTGCTGGAACTGCTACCTCCGCGACCCGACCCCGGACAAAGCGGATGAAGATGATGATGATGATGATGATGATGACAAACAAACACATGCTGCAAACAGATCCATGAAAGCCTCCTGAACAGCAGAAGTATTTCTAACCATAGGACTATGTTTCAAAGTTGGGATACCCCCTATTACAAACCTACAAACTGTACTCTGGCACCTGCAGGCTCACCTATCCAGAACCAGACTTGCTCATTTAAAATCTGCATATGGTCAGTCAATGAGACCTACAGGATTCTGTATAAACAGGTGCTCACCACACAAGGTTAACTTTGACCAGACACCACTGATCCTTACATCAGCCTCATACAGCTCAAGTCCCCTAACTTTCTACTCGCTGACTACTCTGCCTTCCTCCTCCCTATAACTAGGCTAGACAAATGTAACTGCTCCAATGTAACCAACGACAGCACATTCACGCAGCGGTGTAGAAAATCGTGCAGTGTAGCGTTTTGAAACAGTTTGAATCGACACAAATATAACGTTTTTGTTGGTCTGAGTCTTTTAAGTCATTCAAGAGTAGAACTTAGTTTCACAACATATAAGTGTTAATATATATACAGCTCTTGCTAATTCACAGTTAGCTTCCAAATAGCGTAGGTTTTGTTCTTACTCGAAAAAATCCTTAACTTTAAGCAGTTCAATACACAAATATATGTTTTATTTAATATCAAACAATTGATGAATTAGTTTAAGCACATCTCCTTAAGACACTGATATTCAATCTTTCCATATTTCTACCGCTACAACATCAGTTGTCATTTTAAAACTCACCACTGCGCGGTGGTAGATGCTGAACTTAGTTAGAATCTGCCTTTTTTAGATCGAAACGACCAGTCAAAAATGGTGCGCCCCTAGCGTTTAAGCCAAATTTTCGGTCCCTTCCCATAATAGTAAACGGTCAAACTACGACTCATTTTCAAGACAACCCCTCTCGGGACCTGACCTTGAGCGACGACTCCGATCGGTCATATATAAATGACCGAAAATGTGTTTCAAATACTTTACTTGTGTTGCTACTACTCCAAAATGCATCCGTCGCCTGACAGCTTTTCACAGGACATAGAAGGAGGTCTCATTGAGGAGTGAGCCAAATATCAGATCAATCGCTTCGTGGAAATTATAGATACGCCCCCTCAAAGCATGTGATACATTTGATGCTTTGAAGTACTTCACTTGTGCCCGGACAGCGGTTAGAGCGATACCTTTCTCCACTAATTTCATTTGGTTTGTGACGGGAAAACAATATAGAGAGACATAATCTCAGTGTATGTGTTTATTGGTTTTTCATAATTTTGTTATGACCTAACAGCATGTCCGGGAAAATATTAACTGTTGTTGATTATTTCAGTAGAAATTGAAATGATGCGTCTGTGCCTGTAGCAAGCATTAGGACCACTACTAGCTTGCAAGCTAATTTGTTTTAGTTTTGGTTAGAATTCAGTCGCGTTGATTGAAATCCATACAGCGAGACATATTTTTTATGTTCTATGTATGGTTATGTCAGTCGGTTTGGCTACGATTACATAGGCCTATCGCCTAACGCATTAAATTTAAACTTTAGCTGTCGATTGGTTGTGAATGTAAGTGATGCATTGGGAACGTTGTATCTGCCAAGCTAGTTGTTAAATTAATGTTGCGGGGTCATTTTAAGTATCAAGGTAATTAATTTGTTAAGGCTATATTAATGTACCTAGCGGATTTGAAACAAGTTTCATTTAAAATATTTCTGCTAATAAAGAACTTAATGTGTATGATAAGCGATCCTATCAATTGTCATGAGAAAAGTTGGACCTTTCCTTTTCATGTTCTGTTTATGTCTACCGAAGCCTTGGTTTCTTTAAAGATTGCGAGTGGCATGCATGCCATATTTGTGACCACAGATGTTATTTAAGCATGCATGAAAAATCAGAGCGTTAAGAAAACATGATGTATTTATTGGTCAATTTATTGTTTTGTTTAAGTTTGCAGAGCAGACTGCAGAAATGAGCAGATCAGCTAGCCTACTTCCAAAAGTCCTGTGGAATTACATAGCTAAAAGATGCAGATCATCATCAGTATAAATTATAGAAGTTTGTTGGGCAGAGGGCTTTGACTTTTGCAAGATCGATTGGGCGAGAACTGTGGGGGGAGGCAGGGAAAACGATAGTAGCCTATTTCAACGAGAGAATATGCAGTGTATTACCGCTTTATAGGCTAAATAAGTGTCACAGGGTGAAGTGACAGATAAGTGGATTATTGGCATAAGGACACAGCTGCAATTTATTTGTTATTAGGAAGGGGATTGGCTACATTAGGCTATAAAACCTTGTCTTGATTGTTTTGAGGAGGAGGGTTGAGCAGGAGATGTTTTCTGCCCCACCGCTTATTTTGGAATAGCGGACCCACCAATTGGCTGTCACTATTGAACAATTTCGGGTGGAACGCTGCCCTCTGAGATCCTTGTTTCTCGAAATGAACGAGTGAGTGAGTGAGTGAGTGCGTGCGTGCAAACGTCTGTGTGGGTGCGCTGCTTCTATCTTCCAGTACGGACAGGTGATTGCAGTAAGGAGGCGAACTGCTGTGGCGAGACTGGGCTGGCCTGGGTAACCCGACGGTCCAAACAGGAAACCTATTTAGGTCGACTTCGGAGGGGAAGGGCCAATGACTACGTTGCTGATCGGCGGTCTAGTGCACGACTGCGACAGCCACGAGTATCCTGACCGGCGGTGGTTTACATCGAGGGGCGGAGCCATTGACGACAGCATTGGTGACGTTCCAGCATAGCTGTGTGGGTCCTGTGTCCAGGTCCCAAAGACTCTTACCTCCTTATTTTATTTGTGGGGAGTGTTTTACTGGTGTGCGGTCTACTAGGGTGTTTAGTGGAGGCGATCTCCCCTCTTGCAACTGTTCTGTATGTAGTGCTAGCCTTATTGCCCACTGTGTTGTGGTGTTAATTCACCTAGATAGTGAGTAGTGGACTTCCTGGGAAGGGGTAGGATTATCCCATCTGTAAAGCTCTGCCCAAATTCCGAACCAAGGGGAGTTATTGTAACGACAGTGATGGGGAGGGGTTTTATAAGGGGTCTTGACTGTTTTATGATGAAATTGTAATAAAGTATATTTTTCATATACTTTCCTTGTCCTGGTCATCTGTGTGGAAGTGTGTGCCGGAGAACTGTAAACCCTGTGTTGGGTGGAGTTATTAGGTGTTTACCCAAAACCGTGACATAAGCAGATATGTACAAAAAATACTGAGCAATGATCTTGCAATGGGACCTACATTTTACTGAGATGTTTTGAAATGTGTTTTCGACCCGGTGATTATCTGGCACTGATTATGTGTGTACAAACGCAAATGCCAGCAGTGCTTTGGTTCGGAGCCGTAGAATTGTTGTTGACTATGGCCGCGTCATAAAAAAGCTAAGTTGACACGTACTCGGTTTTCAGCATACACGTATTTAATATTTTAGCCTTAATTTAGGTAAACGACCATGTAACTGTAAAGGCAGTTAGTTTTTCAAAGTATCTGTAGCAACATATACATTCTTTTTTCCAGACAAAGAAGTACACTAATGTCAAAGTTGGCCATAGGAGGTTTGAGCTTTCTGAAGACACCGCTTGGCTACACCATAGTATCAACTCGGTAAAATTAAAAACCTTTTTTCAACACTAAAACTGTCACTTTTAGATCAATTGAAAATGTATGAATTTGTTTTTATTAATAAACGTTTAGTAAGTAACACAAATTTGGAGCATTCATTGTTTAATCACTTGATTTAAAAAAAAACGGAAAACACGTTTGTCCTGTCTACTGTAACAGTTACATTTGGCCTGCAGTGCAACCCAAAACAGTCTGCTTGTAATCTTCCTGTGAAGGCATTTTTAGGTTAATGACGGCCTCATCTGCAGCTCTTAAACAACCAAATTGATTGATCGTATCATGCCTCCCATCCTCTTACTTCAACACTTGGTTCCTGCATGTATTTGATATCTCATTTGGCTAACTAAAGATACACTTGTCATATGCCTCGCATCAGGACATATCGTCGTAAGTCTCGAGCAGGATACAGCTGCAGCTGTGTCCTGGCCTGGGAAATCCTGCCTCCTGTGCCCCTTTGTCTATTGGTTGTTACCAGCCAATAGAAATTGGCAGGCAAGTTCTGCCCCCCCCCCCCCCCCCCCTAGCGTTAGCTAACGTTAGTCATAGGCTACATATACTAGGCTATTAAAGTTAAATCGAATGCTATCATTAACGCTGCTGACTTCAATATTAACAATAACTAATAATAATCTACAAAACCAGTGTGAGCTTTTCTGAAATAACATTATCTGACTATATAAATAAAAAATACGCCAAAGCTGGATTCCTCCGTTATCCTTAACGTTATAGGCCGATCTGAACGATATAAATTAAATGACAGATGTTCATTGAAAGCTAAATTGTTGTCGGATTGGACTGGTTAATGAAATGTAATATCGCGAAGGCAGTCATGTTAGATTAATCCGTGGATTAACTTTCAAACAAGTAGGGGCCTACCAGAATTAATTCAATTATTAAAGTTTTAACTCATTATCTACCACGTGTTGGGTACAGTCATTAAGTGATAGGCTACTTTAAAAGGTAATTTGAATAATTCCCCAGTGCTGGTGCGCACCCAAGATCACAATGGGCAAGTGGCCTAAATATATGACCCTGATGCATACTGCAGTGTCGCTCTTCAAAGACATGTTCCTTGTCCAATAAAGTGTAGTGTGAGAAAGCAAATTTACCCTTAAACTAATGGGATTGGAAAATCTTTATAATTTTATCAGATCACAAAGTACAACTCCATAGATGAAAATATGGCACAGTTCTGAAGGACATCAACAATATAGGGACTTTATGCGTAGGTCATATGTTTAAGGTCTCGTTAGCATTTATTTAATTTGACAAACTATTTCAATATTTATAGGTATATAATAGGTGGAAACAAAACAAACTTCATATTTCCTTTGACATTTTGAGAGACCAGGTAGTCCAATATCAAGAGGCTGTTAAGAGGGCGAGAACTAAATATATTTCTGACATCATTTCAAAAAACTGTCATAACCCTAAGGTCCTATTCACCACTATTAAATCATTAACATGTATCCCTCCAAGTGAGAGCATTGAAGGGTCCATTGTAAAACGTAAAGAGTTTTCAACTTTTTTTATCAGTAAGATCCAACTCATCAGATCCAACATCTCAGCTCCAATCTGTGACCAAAATATTACCCTAGCCTGTTCTTCCCAACTGAACTGTTTTCACCCAATCTCTCTTACAAAGATATTGTTACCAGCATGAAGCGTATGTGCCCCCTAGATTTTGTTCCTACTCGCCTGATAAAGGAGACCTTTAACACAATTGGTCCCAGCATTCTTGCCATTGTAAATAGCTCCCTGGCCTCCAGCTGTTCCATCCTGTTTCAAACACGCCGTGGTCCAGCCCCTATTAAAAAAACCAAACCTGGATTGCACAGCGCTTAGCAACTACAGACCCATTTCAAAACTGCCTTTCTTATCCAAGATACTAGAATTGGTAATTCTGTCCCAGTTGATACCTTATCTAGAACAACAGCATATTCTAGATAAATTCCAGTCAGGTTTTAGGGGGGCGGACAGCACGGAGTCTGCATTATTGAAAATCTATAATGACCTGCTCCTCACTGTTGACTTTGGAGATTGTGCCATTTTAGTTTTCTTGACCTCAGTGCTGCTTTTGACACAGTGGATCAAACTATTCTTATTGACCGCCTTGAGCATGGGCTTGGCATAAAAGGCACTGCCCTGGACTGGTTTAGCTCATATCTTCAAAACAGAACTTTCTCAGTCAACATAAGCAATTCCTCCTCTCCCCCTACCAACCTACTCTGTGGAGTTCCACAAGGTTTCATTCTGGCCCCTGTCCTCTTCTCCATTTATATGTTGCCTCTGAGTAAAATAATCCAAAAACACAACATCTCCTATTACTGATGACACTCAGCTCTACCTTCCTCTAAAACCCAACTTTCAGTCCAATTGAAATTCTCTTATAGAATGCCTTGAGGACATTAAATGCAGGATGGCTCACAATTTTCTCCAGTTAAATGAAAACAAAGCAGAAGTTGTTCTCTTTGGCCCCCCTAACTCCATTAACTTAATTACTAGTAATTTAGGTCATCTTTCCAACCTTGGAGTGATTTTTGACTCTGCTTTTAAATTTGACAAGCAGATAAAGGCTGTGGTAAAATCCAGTTTCTTTCAATTACAGACCTTGAAAAAAATAAAACTTTTCCTTTCACTAAAGGATTTGGAAAAGGTCACCCATGCTCTAATTCTTTCCCGTCTTGACTACTGCAACTCTCTGTAAACTGGAATCAGCCAGTCATCTTTGTCCCGCTTACAGCTGGTCCAAAACGCTGCGGCCAGGCTTTTGACTGGATCCAAAAAGAGGGACCATATTTCCCCGGATCCAAAAAGAGGGACCATATTTCCCTTATCTTGGCCTCCCTTCACTGGCTTCCAGTTCGCTATAGAATTGATTTCAAGATCCTGCTATTTGTCTACAAAACATTGAACCAACTTGCCCCCTCATACACCACTCCCAGGCCTCTTAGGTCTTCTGAATTAGGACTACTGGCCATTCCACACTCGAAACTAAAGCTCCGAGGTGGCCGCGCATTTGCTGTCACAGCCCCTAAATTATGGAACAGCCTTCCCTCTCATCAGATTTGCCCCTTCTGTCGATTCCTTCAAGTCTCAGCTCAAAACTAATTTCTTCTCATTAGCCTTTGCATCTTAGTGGTTTTCTATGCACTTAGCTTGTATATAGTATGTATATGTGTCACAACTGTTTATTTGTTGTTGTTATATTTGATATACTGTATCTGAATGTGTTGTACAGCACTTTGGTCAGCTCTGCCTGTTTTAAACATGCTCTATAAATAAACATGATTTGATTTGATTTTAATATTCGACATCCAGAGCTGTATTAACATATTGTGGCGATATTGTCTTAACTAGACAGCCAGTTTAGCAATACAGTAATCGAAGCAAGGTTTCTCATTTAAAGCCCACAGCGTTTATTGTAGCAACTCATCATGAAGTCTGCACCCAAAACAATAAAACTGATTAACTGTCTCTACTCACTTGCACTGCAAACTAACGGGACATAACCAGCTCCGATTGGAATTAAATAGGCCTATTAGTGTCACTTTTCAGCAAATTAAAAAATAAATGTTTTAGGCCTAAATCGATCAGATGGACAATGTAATGCTATGCATTATCAAATATATCTGCTGGAGCCTAGTAATTCACAGTTGGTTTTCACATAGACCGTGCAAATGAGTGTTACAAGTCGTTTTTGTTGTTGTGAATTTAGGTTTAAACGTTCAATCAATATATAAATAACCGTATTTAGCCCTTAATTTATGATCAAAAAGATTTTTTTTGTGTTTATTAGAAAAACTTTAGCCATGCCATTATAAAATGGGACTTCAGTTGTGCCCCTTATCACTTCTTTAGTATTTGTCTATCAAATTCCTCCTGCTCTTTGATTAAAAAAGGAAAGTTGGACAGTCAGAGAGAGAACCGTTTACACTTTCATTCCCCCGTTTTAGTAGTTAGTAACGTTGTGTTCACTTTGCTAAATTAATACTGCGTTGGAGAGCAATAACGCATGGTCCAATAACTGCCCGGCATAGATTTATTTGCCTTTGGTGTTTATCTGTGTGCCTGTGCTTAAGGTCTGCAGCCTCCCCCTTCTCCAATATCTTGCCTGGGGACTTCTTCATCCTCACACAAAATCATTACATGGGGCTGTAATCATAAGTCAGTAAGTTGAGAAACCATGTAGCCAAATAAACATGTTTACATTCTACATGCTAAAAGTTGTGGCTTGGCTGTCAACATAGTTTGCTCGCATTTGAATGGTTAGCACAAGCAGCTTAACTGTAATATTAACAACCAAACTAGCAAGGTAGCATTTGAGTTAACTTTAATAGTGTATTGTATGACTAACGTTAGCTAACGATAGCATTCGAGTTAACTGTATAATGATAGTTTAATTTAACCCGGCCTACACTTGTCGTATAGCCTACGGCATTAAAGTTAACTTTAATAGTTAATCATATGCGAGCATTAATTACGAAGGAAGCAATGGCATGGCGCTCAAATAAAACGGAACAATTACAACTTTTCTCATTGGCTAAGCAGGGGAGGCAGGAAAGGCCTGCAAGTTCTAGTTTGGCATGTAACAACCAATAGACAAAAGGGCATGGGGGGCAGAACTTGCCAGGCCAGGACCCAGCCGCAGCAATAGACCAGAGCAACCACGCGTCACTCCCCTGTTGTCAGAACAACCACGCCCCCTTTTGAGGGAAAACAATCGGCTGAATTTTGCTGTAAAACTGCCGGTGGCAATCGGACAAACTAGTGTCACTATGCCTAAAAGCTGTCTGACCATTTCTGATTTCATTTATAAACGCACCCATAAATAAACAAGCAGATGGCTAATGGTTACTTTTAATTATTAACCCATATTCGTATAATTTAGTTAACTTTGTGTGTGGGGGCTCTAGCTTGGCGAAGCTGCTAGCATGCTAACACGTAATGTTGCCGGTTGGCAACGTTTTCTCAGTTCATTAACATCACATTGGACAAACTTAACTCTTAACGACAGAAAAAGTGACAGATCAGACAGATTCAATAAGGTAGTTGTATATGTCAGGACCTGGGTTCAATCCCCACCTGACCCAAGGGCCTTTCTGTGTGGAGTTTGCATGTTCTCCCTGTGTTCGCGTGGGTTTCCTCCGGGTACTCCGGTTTCCTCCCACAGTCCAAAAACATGCAGGTTATTTGGTGACTCTAAATTGCCCGTAGGTATGAATGTGAGTGTGAGTTGTTGTCTGTCCCTATGTGTCGGCCCTGTGATAGACTGGCGACCTGTCCAGGGTGTACCCCGCCTCTCGCCCTGTGTCCGCTGGGATAGGCTCCAGCCCCCCCCCCTGTACAGGATAAGCGGTAACAGCTAATGGATGGATGGATGGAATATATGTCAGGATCTGGCATATATGGCCTTTTGGTGTGGTCGTTTGTCCACTTTGATGGAGGAAGACTAAACTAAGGACACCCATCCCTTTCTTACATTTTTACTATACAAGAACGTCGATCATTGATTGGCAACAACATAATAATTTTTTTTGCCTAACTGGCCATGGGATTTGGGCTCTTAACAGCCAAAAAGCAACACTGTGTGCTTACTTTGTGCCATTATATTGTCAAAGCCCTCGGATTTTGTATTGACCACCAGTCAAAATGGACGGGTTGTTTTCCCCCAAAAGGGGGCGGGGGCATGACGCAAGGGCAAAGTTCCCGGATGATTGCTCTGGTGTATACCTTATTCCAAGTCACTGCCGTACCGTTAGTGTGGTTTAAGGGCAGGCAGGACCGAACCATTTCATGTAAATCGGGAGGGGTGCGGGGGCAGTACAGAGGCTCTCGATGTTTACTTTTTGCCGTTCGTTGTGTTAGTACATTGTGAATAAAATATAGGCTAATGAAAATAAATTACCTTATATTAAAAAAAATGACAGGGTCCCTGTCAGTCACGGGCCCTTAGAATCGTCCTAGCTTGACTAGTCTAAAATTAGGAAAACACTCAGAAAAGTCCCACATTTCTTTTGGGAGATTCACCAAAAAATGCTAAACCATGAAGAACAAACATTTAATTAAATATATAAAATCTCTAATTCATAATGCCAATGAACTGCAATACATAAACAAAAATATATCTTATTTTAAATTTTTGCTGCCGTTTACTCCTCCATCAATTTATGCTCAATCTAACCTAGCTCGAGGGGGTGGATGAAAAGATATTGTGACCGCCTGAAAGACAGGGCTATGATGTTTTGATACTGTGTCGAAACTTCCTTGTGCCATAAAGCAATAGAGCTCCAGTAGAGCTCCAGTACGATTACGTCACGCTATCCCAGCAACAGTCAAACTCAAAACAGCCATATTGGCAGGAAAAGCTAAGCAAATGATTGAGGGTCATTTAGTCTTTGGGAATGATTCATCAGTGATAACTTCATGTATTAGGTGGTTCCTTTAAAAATTAATTGACACTGTGATAATGTTAACCCTTGCCGGTAAATTGAAAATACAGACATGCCAACGATACATACCGATTAGCCTATACTGTCCGTTACTTATGCTAATACCTACCATAACATACTATCTACCTGACTTTTTTTTACCTTCTTTTGTTGAAAGCACAGTTTGTTTTGTAGGTCACTTTGGATGAAAGTGTCTGATAAATAATTGTAATGTAATGTATTTCAGTCCTCTTGAAAATAACTCTGGGGACATTATAAGGGTCACTAATGTTTAATGGATAATTTTCTTTCTACATAACGTTCAATATCATTGGGATTAAAGTGGCCGGTGTACTTGGACAGCTGGAAATCCACTCTAGCGCCATTAATTTTCGCTCTGGTTTTTCCTGCCGAAAAATGGCGGTGTAAAGAGTCACGTGACGTCCGGAGCTCTAGTCCTCACAGTTTCGCGGGAGATCGTACTCGGTTGCAGCCAAAATGAGTATTACATATTGCAACTTCAAGAGGATTGCTCTGAACCACGATTTTTTAATTCTCCCATAGACATTAAAATGTGCAGTCAGAAGAAATGGATTGATAATATGGTAATATAAAAAAGTTAGTTGCTTTAATGTTGCACTCTGAACCAGTTAATAAACATAGTACTTTATGAGAACTATAAACTGAAAGTCAATGATAATCAATGAAGCATTTCCACAAATGTATTAATATCAAGTCAGACACATAGCTCTGATACAGTGAAGCAAAACTGAGCTGGCTCACATTTTCATCTGAGGTGACAATGCCACATTTAACCATCTCATGGTGCCAGGCCTAGATGTTATAAAACTATAATAACATAGTTTTACTTGTAATTTTATTGTGAGATTTATTAGATGCTATTGACTTACCTGGATGACGTTCCCAGGGCAGTGATGAGGGCCTGCAGTATTCCGCCAATGAAAACAAAGGGTTTTTTCCTGGTGATGACGAAGTACAGTGTTGGTAACACCAGGATGGCATGAATCATAAGACCGATGATTACTGTTACCGTGTACATTCCTAGCTGGCCACCCATTTCCGTGATGTCATCCATCTCCACAATCTTCCCAGAAATGAGAAACAGGATACCAATAGGAGCATACCTACCGTGAAGCAAGTCGTTGAAACACTTTAAATACAAAATAATTCCTTTTGTCTATCATCAATCAAAACCAGAAAACCACACATTTTCTAGTTATTGCTACTGAAAGACTGATGATTGATTGAGTGATTGATTTACTTAATCAAATACTCACTAATTTTCAAAATGTCATTCATTTATCCATCTATTATATGGCACATTCAGTTTAAGAGTTTAATTTATCATTTATTGTCTCTCCATTCATACAATCTACTGTTTACTTACCACATGATGATGGCAACCAATCTCATGATAGCTTCATTTAAGCAGTCAAAGAAGTCTCTGAGTGGCTGTCCCTTTTCATTCATGTTTCCAATGATTAGACCAAAGCACATAGAGAAGACGACCAGGCCTAGGGCGTTAACACCGTTCACGGTTCCTGGGATGGGAATCACCTCCTCCCGGGTCAACGCCTGGCTGCCGTTAAGCGTGAGCAGTGTATCGTTTACCGTAAGCTTCACATGGACCACTCTTTTCCCGTATTGGGTCTTGAACTAGCGGGAAATATAATTGAGAAATTCAAATGCATTTCACATCCATGCAAGATGGTGCATTTTGTATGTATATTTCGTTGCTATGGAAAAGCTATGTAAAGCTTAAGAAAAAGGTTCTGAAAACATAAAATCTTCCAAATCTCTTCATAAACCATGGCAAGTCAATGTCCAAGAACTGAGAACACCATATACCAATGGTAACTGAATTCATTAACTAAGCTGCTATGTCAGAAAGAATGAGACCCATAGAACAAAAGATACCTGTTGAGTGCAAGCTTGCACAATGTTTGGTGGAAACATGTTTCTGCAAAAGATCAGATATAAACAAACAAGGAACAGTCTAATAACAGATTTGCACAAAATAAATATTTTGTTGTTCTTGTTGTATTTGTGTTTGTCTGTCTATGTGTATATGCATTTACATATTACCAGGAACACACGTGTATTTGGGTAGCTTTGTAAGTGTGCGTCCACCCACCGCATGAGGTCAAGGAAGGCATCTGCAGGGCTGACCTGCTCAATCTTCTGTTGTCTAGTGAACTCATCCCTGGACCCTTTCCCAGGGTGAATGATGAGCACCACAATTATGCCAATGACAACAGCGATAATGGTGGTTGTGGTGTAGTATACTACCGCCCTCATCCCCATTTTTCCTGATGTGTGGCTGTCTAGTGCTGCCATACCTAGGAAGGTAGACACAGTCAAATAAAAAGTAAACACATTATTATGCTTTTTTAAGCGTTTATTCAAAAAGCCAGATTGTCCTCAGAGAAATCACTTGTCTTGCAATTTACTTATTCTCTTTATGTATTTTAGCCATCTGAAAGAAATTAGCCCCATGACCATAATCTGAGTCTGTTGTAATCTGTGCAGCATTAACCAACCTGTCCACATTGTTATCTGTGGGGAAAAAAGACTCCAGCTTTAGAAAGAGTAGCCCTCTGTGAATGAGGGAATCATACCTGTGTTTAGTGAAATAGTAAGTATTTATTAAATATCAATATCACATGTCCGCAGTGACAGATTCCTGTTCGCCTTGGTGAGAGCACGCTGGCGTCGTGCTTGACTGCCGCTTCTCTCTTGGTACCTGTGTTTTTGTGCTTGTGTTTTTGTCAGTGCCCGTCCTTGTTTGTTTGTCAGTTCGCTAAATTCTCGCTGACTTGTCGGCACTTTATTTTTTCATCTGATTCAACACGCACTACAGACTATCATCACCTTCATCCAAACCTTCCTACCTTCAGGACCTACAGTTTCCCTGTCGAGTCCCCTGTAGCTCCGGCTTGGTTTAGACAACTCTGTAAAATACTCTTAATTTGAACTGCGATGTCTATCAAGTACTGGTCGTCTCCCCCAGAATGCATATATATCACTACGCTCATCTTGTATTCTCCGTCGCCGCCACTATCTTCACGTCTCCAAATGTAACCGAACTGTGCACTACTCTGTTGGTTGCACCATCCCGTCATTGCGGACTACTTTTCGCACAGCTTTTCGCTCTGTTTACCGCCGCCCTATTAGTTACCACTGCCTGGGGACATTTCCTTTTACAAACTTGTCTAAGATGGCATCTTCAAAATGTAGCTTTGCCCTGTTAAACACCTGGTCTCTTAACAATAAAGCCCTACCCCTCTGTCAATTTATATTGGACAACCACCTGGACTTTCTTGTTTTATGCGAAACCTGGCAACAGCCTGGGGTTTATTTTTCATCCTTAACCAGTCTGCTCCCCCTAATGATCAATACATCTGTAAACCTGGTGAGGGGGTGGTCTTGCTGTCATTTACAATACTAATATTACTGTTACTCCCATTAACATAATCTCTGTCAAATCGTTTGAATATACTTGTATTTAAAGCCTGTTACTCAACTGTCATAATTGTTGTTTATCATCCATCCAAACCTAATGTCTCATTTCTATCTGAATTTTCTGACTTGCTCACTGTTGCTTCGTCTCTCTCCCCACGTCTACTAGTGCTCTAAGACTTCAATATTCTCATGGATACACCTAATTTAAAACAGCCCTCTGATTTATCTGATGTATTAGACTGTTTCAATATTACCCAGCATGCCACATTCCCAACCCATACCAAAGGTCATATCCTTGATTTGGTCAGCTCTACTGGTTTAACTGTTTCTCAGGTTTTCCCCTCCCCCTTTCCCTTGTCTGATCATAGTACACAGCAAAATTGGCAGTGTTAAATAAGAAGTGTTCAGGGGTTTTTTCTAACATCTGGTGTTGAATTTCAGGAGAATAACAACATAGGCGTAATTTGTCCATTAAGTCTAGTGTAAATTCGCGAAGTTGAATGCATAGACCACCCTTGGTGTTAAAGTGAACATCCGGGTAGTTTGCGCTCGCGCCTCCGAGCAGTCCCCTAGAACATTCCACAGCAACGTTTCACATACACCATTTTGTTCTTTGGCGCTTCATTGAAGTAGTTAGCAAGTTAGCTACGTGTCGAAAAGAAAAAACACGGCAAGAACTTTTACTTTTGTATTCTCTTAATTTATTTTAACATTGAAATCATCCGAAGAATGTTGTTACTTGTCATTCAAACATTATTAGAAAAAAGGATAACATTTTAGGCCGAATGGACTCTTCTAGCTAGCAAACGTTGCTTGTGTTCGTGGACCCATTTAGCCAGCCAACGCTAGCTAGAAAATGTTAGCTACCATGGCTGTACAAACTAACGTTAAGTTTGCCAACTGTTTTCCACGTGGTTTGTTCATTATAATGCTCAGTTGTCTAAATAAGTAAGTTACCTCAATGCGTTGAAAGCACATTTGTGCCAAGTTTGTAACGTGTGCAGCACATGGAATTATTTGTGAGGAAGCTTAAGGGTTGTCAAAGGTAACAAATTTTGTCAGTAGTTTTTATTAACCAACAGGGTAACGTTAAGTTAATTTAAGTGAAAAAATGTGGTTATTCGAACTAACGCCATAAAAAAAAAAATACTGCCCATGTTACATATCCAGCTAATGCCAATTTCGCTTACATTAGCTAATGCAAAATCCTCACGTGGTCCAACAGATTTAATTTGTTTGCTAATTATTCCAAATGATATATAATCACTGTTGTGGCCAGCCTCACTGTTTGGCCACTGTTCCTCATTTGTGATTCATGCACGAAGAGACTTTAAATATTATCTACTCCAAATGAAATAAGGAGGGTCAAATACCTAA
>JAPMUY010002778.1:0-2500 GCA_026901105.3 Galaxias olidus
GGCACTGTATATTATACTTTCATTACAATGTTGTCTCATATTTCCCAGCAGTGCACTGGTTCCTGCAAATCACAATGTAATATTTGTTTAGTGCTATTAATGTACATTTAGGAATAGATTATATAATAAACAATGCCTTGTTTAATTTACTATGAGGGTGATTCTACAGAAATGGTTCAAATTGAAGAAAGGTCAAAAAAAGTTTTCGTTTTGAATGAATTTCACAATACATGTTACACAATATACATACATACATACATACATACATACATACATATATACATACATGCATACATACATACAGACATACATACATACGCGCACATGCACACACACACACACACACACACACACACACACACGCACACACACACTGGGGTCCAAAAGTATGAGACCTCTAGTCATGATACTTCTATTTTGCTTTTGTTTAGAATGTAATACAATTTTTTCATTACAAATGATAATATCAGCTTAACAATTGAGTGAAAAGTTGAATCTTTTAAAAATGAATTTCAGAATATCTTAGTATTTGGTATGTCCCCCTTTTGCTTTACTGACAGCATGCAATCGAGCTGGCATGGACTCCACAAGTTTGTGCAAAACCTGATGACCCATGTTATCCCAGCATGATTTGACAATGTTCCAAAGAGCTTCTTGTGATGTCACAGAATGCTTGGCTTTCTCAGTCTTCAAGTGCCCCCATAAATGTTCAATGGGGTTGAGGTCAGGTGACTGGAGGAAAGTCCATGACAGTCAGGACTCCTTGGTCTTCTTTGGTCTTCTAGTAGTTCTTGCAAAGCTTTGAGGTGTGTTTGGGGTCTTTGTCCTGCTGCAGTATGAATCCGTCTCCACAAAGATGCAAACCAGAGGGTATAACATGTCGCTGAAGAATGGAGTGCTACTTCTCCTTGGTCAGGGTGTAGTCAATTTGATGCGGGTGTCCAACTCCAGAATAGTCAAAACACCTCCAGACTTGAATATTCTCACCTCCATGTTTCACTGTCGGTTTGATACACTGCGGTATCATTCGCTCTCCTGTTCATCTCCTTACATACACCCTTCTGTTACTGCCAGGAATCTCAAACTTGGATTTATCAGTAAATAGGACTTTTTTCCAGTCATCCACTGTGAAATGCTGGTATTTCTTAGACCACCCCAACCGTTTGGCCTCGTTTTATATATATATATATATATATATGCATATATATATATATATGTATATAATATATATATATATATATATATATATATATATATATATATATATATATATATATATATGTATATACAAACAACATATATACATATACATATATATACCGTATATCGTACAGTGGCTCAGTGGTTCGCACTGTTGCCTCACAGCAAGAAAGTCCTGGGTTCAATCCCCACCTGACCCTAGGGCCTTTTTGTGTGGAGTTTGTGTGTTCTCTCCGTGTTTGCGTGGGTTTCCTCCCACAGTCCGAAAAAACATGCAGGTTAATTGGTGACTCTAAATTGCCCGTAGGTGTGAATGTGAGTGTGAGTTGTTGTCTGTCCCTATGTGTCGGTCCTGCGATAGACTGGCGACCTGTCCAGGGTGTACCCCGCCTCTCGCCCTGTGTCGGCTGGGATAGGCTCCAGCCCCCCGCGACCCTGCATGGGATAAGTGGTATGATGGATGGATATATGTATATATATACACTATTGGGACATAACACCTACAGGAGTTTTTATGACATCCCATTCCAAATTCATAGGCATTAATATGAAACTGGTCCCCCCTTTGCAGCTATAACAGTGTCCACTCTTCTGGGAAGGCTTTCTACAAGTTTTTGGAGCGTGTGTTTGGGAATTTTTGCCCAGTCATCCAGAAGAGCATTTGTGAGGTCCGACACTGATGTTGGACGAGAGGGCCTGGCTCACCATCTCCGTTCTAGTTCATCCCAAAGGTGTTCAATGGGGTTGAGGTCAGGACTCTGTGCGGGCCAGTCAAGTTCTACAACACCGAACTCATCCAACCATGCCTTTATGGACCTTGCTTTGTGTGCTGGGGCATAGTCATGCTGGAACAGAAAAGGGCCTTCCCCAAACTGTTCCCACAAAGTTGGAAGCATAGAATCATTCAAAATGACTTGGTAAGATGTAGCATTAAGATTTCCCTTCACTGGAACTAAGGGGCCTAGCCCGAACCATGAAAAACAGCCCCAGACCATTATTCCTCCTCCACCAAACTTTACAGTTGGCACTATGCATTGGGGCAGGTAGCGTTCTCCTGGCATCCGCCAAACCCAGATTCGTCCATCAGACTGCCAGACAGAGAAGCGTGATTCGTCACGCCACAGAACACGTTTCCTCTTTGTAATAATACCACTTACAGTTGATCGTGGAATATCTAGGAGAGAAGACATTTCAAGAACTGACTTGTTGCAACAGTGGCATCCTATTACAGTACCACGTTCGAATTCAGTGAGCTCTTTAGAACGACCCATTCTTTCACAAATGTTTGTAAAGGCAGACT
>JAPMUY010002778.1:12500-15000 GCA_026901105.3 Galaxias olidus
TTGGAACACAGCCGGGGTTTCCATGGCGACGCGCACGTTACCATGGCAGCGGAGGGTTTCCATAGAGACGCTGGTGACAGGAGCTCAGTGTGGACATGTTACATGATTCACATTGGCATCTCACCACTACACTATGCATTCATCATTAGACTGAGCCTGTGGCTCACATCAACGCGTTTCTGAGTTCAAACCACACAAACTCAACACCATGTTAACACAATACACATCAACATGTTTATGAGCTAATCAAAACCACACAAGCTCAACACCAGGCTAACACAATACACATCAACACGTTTATGAGTCAAAACCACACAAACTCAACACCAGGCTAACACAATACACATCAATACGTTTATGAGTCAAAACCACTCAAACTCAACACCAGGCTAACACAATACACATCAACACGTTTATGAGTCAAAACCACACAAACTCAACACCAGGCTAACACAATACACATCAATACGTTTATGAGTCAAAACCACTCAAACTCAACACCAGGCTGACACAATACACATCAATACGTTTATGAGTCAAAACCACACAAACTCAACACCAGGCTAACACAATACACATCAATACGTTTATGAGTCAAAACCACTCAAACTCAACACCAGGCTGACACAATACACATCAATACGTTTATGAGTCAAACCACTCAAACTGTGTGTGTGTGCTGTGTGTGTACACATGTGTGTGTGTGTGTGTGTCAAAACCACACAAACTGTGTGTGTGTGTGTAACACAATACAAATCAACATAGTGAGCTACTGCTCCCTGTGTGTGTGTGTGTGTGTGTGCTACAGCAGTGTGTGTGTGTGTGTGTGTGTGTGTCCAACAGCAGAGCCAGCTGTGTGTGTGTGACCAGAGAGACACCGTCACTCTCTAAGAACACAACTGGTTAGGTGTGTGTGTGTGTGTGTGTGTAACTGTGTGTGTGTGTGTGTGTGTGTGTGTGTGTGTGACCTGTGTGTGTGTGTGTGTGTGTGTGTGTATCTCTGTGTGTGTGTGTGTGTGTGTGTGTGTGTGTGTGTGTATTTGTGTCTGTGTGTCTCTGTGTGTGTGTGTGTGTGTATCTCTCTGTGTGTGTGTGTGTGTGTGTGTGTGTGTGTGTGTGTCTGTGTGTCTCTGTGTCTGTGTGTGTGTGTGTGTGTGTGTGTGTGTGTGTGTGTGTGTGTGTGTGTGTGTGTCTCTCTCTCTGTGTGTGTGTGTGTGTGTGTGTGTGTGTGTGTGTGTGTGTGTGTGTGTGTGTGTGTGTGTGTGTGTGTGTGTGTGTGTGCACTCACCTATGTGCACTGTGTTTAAGTGTCTGGGAACGCACTGAAGTTGAACAGGGGTAAATAGCGTGCTGCCGTCACTGTGGTATTATTACTTTAAGACTATCATTACTATAATCATCATCATCATCATCATCATCAATTATAATTATTATAACAACTCTGATGTTCCCCTCTGAACATTTCCTCACCACACCTTGACTCATGTGTCTGCAGTGACAACTTTTTTTTTAAGCTAGGAAAAATATGAACAGGCGGTTGTCGTGGCAACCCTCTCGGCCAAGTCGAGGCATGACGCTGCGTTATGGTGTGTGATTCAGAATGGAAGAGTGAGACGTAGAGTGAGATGCAGAGGAGGTGAGGCTACGTGTTCAGGAGCAGGTGAAACCAAAGAATGACAGGAGAAACTCCTAATGACTAACAAACACACGCCTGTCTTAGCCTGGGTCCTCTCCCCTCACACACGCCTGTCTTAGCCTGGGTCCTCTCCCCTCACACACGTGTGTCTTAGCCTGGGTCCTCTCCCCTCACACACGCCTGTCTTAGCCTGGGTCCTCTCCCTCACACACACACACGCCTGTCTTAGCCTGGGTCCTCTCCCCTCACACACGCCTGTCTTAGCCTGGGTCCTCTCCCCTCACACACACGTGTGTCTTAGCCTGGGTCCTCTCCCCTCTCAGGACAGACCCATACATGCCTGAACATGCACTGAGAGATAGATAGATAGAGAGAGAGAGAGAGAGAGAGAGAGAGAGAGAGAGAGAGAGAGAGAGAGAGAGAGAGAGAGAGAGAGAGAGAGAGAGAGAGAGAGAGAGAGAGAGAGAGAGAGAGAGAGAGAGAGAGAGAGAGAGAGAGAGAGAGAGAGAGAGAGAGAGAGAGAGAGAGAGAGAGAGAGAGAGAGAGAGAGAGAGAGAGAGAGAGAGAGAGAGAGAGAGAGAGAGAGAGAGAGAGAGAGAGAGAGAGAGAGAGAGAGAGAGAGAGAGAGAGAGAGAGAGAGAGAGAGAGAGAGAGAGAGAGAGAGAGAGAGAGAGAGAGAGAGAGAGAGCGTATTCTGAGTTCCCGTTCTGCCTAAAGAAGCCTCCGTGTGCTTAGTATCACCCCATTCACCTTACAGGAACACAATTCACAGGGCGAGCGTGTGTGTGTCTGAGGGGAGGGTGAGTGTGTGTGTGTGTGTGTGTGTGTGGGAGGGGGGGGGGGGGGTGAGTGTGTGTTTGTGTG
>JAPMUY010002778.1:20000-22488 GCA_026901105.3 Galaxias olidus
TTGAGATGATAGTTGAATGGCAAGAATCATTAAGACGGCTTGTGTCTTGTGTTCAGGTATTTTACTTTATATAATGTAATACATGGCCGCCACCTTCAGTATTGCCAGTATTGCCATGGCAATACTACTTCTCAAACAAGTATTGCCTGGCAATACTACTGTTTTTGCAGACCATATAGCGTTTATTTCATGTAGAAGACCTCAGTAACCTTCAACAAAAATCTAATTGTATGTAATGAATAATCCGATTGCATCTGCTGCTATATATGAACACATTCGAACTTTATCAATGGACAAGATGCGGCTGTGGTGCACGTGCACTTTGTTTTAATAGTTGCATTGTCCCTCTACTTGTGACGCTCAGTAACAGCCTCACACCAGACAGAAACGCACGGGTGCCTAATTAGGATTACGTGTGTCACCTGTGGGTTTATTGGGGTGATTGTTAGTGGTTGTTCACTTGTGTATATATCGCACTATGGTTGTTGGGTCTTTGTGCGGTCATTATATTGTGTTCACGTAATAAACCTTTATCATTGGATTACGTTTCCTCTCCGTCTGTTGTTGGATTACTGCATATGGATTCCTTTTACCATTGTGACAGAATGACCTGCCCCGGATCCGGCAGTATTGTCCGTTCCGGATCCGGCAGTATTGTCCGTTCCGGATCCGGCAGTATTGTCCGTTCCGGATCCGGCAGTATTGTCCGTTCCGGATCCGGCAGTATTGTCCGTTCCGGATCCGGCAGTATTGTCCGTTCTTCAGGCTGCCGTTCTCGGTCGCCATGACCGTATGCTTTCGGAGATGGCGGTGGAGTTGGGCCGCCTGAATGACACGTTGCTGGGCTTAGGGAAGGGTCTCCGGTACCGCTCCCGGAAGCGGCTACAGCCCGACCTCCGCCTTCGGCAACGGGTGCTGAGGGAGCTCGTGGACTTCCTCTTTCCCTTCCCGACAAATACGATGGCGCCCCCAGCTCGTGCCGGGACTTCCTCACCCAGTGCTCCTTGATATTCCAGCATTGCCCAGTGGATTACCGAAATATAGCATAATTAATAATAACATTATAATTCAAAGTTACGACAAGCCTCAAACATAGTCGCGCATGCTTCACCTCCGCTGCTACAACTCAAGATCCAGCAGTTGGTTAAAACCTTTTTTTTAGGATGTTAATACTAAACCTGAACCCAACAGTCATGATAAAAATATATATCTCTACAATGTGTAAAGACTGTTCCTGCTTTCCCTTCTCTGTCTCTAGTGAAGACTATTGACTGGGTGCTGCCTTACCAGCACTACATGCACCAGCTGGTGGACTGTGAAGCCCTGATGCTGACGCTCTGTGGACGGGTCTCAGAAACCCAGCAGATTCTGAGCACACAGCACAACTTCCGGCTCCGCAGCCCAGACCTCCGCATCAAGGTGTAATAATAATAATAATAATTATGTCTAGATACTCAAAGCGCTTTACACAATTTGGTCGCCAATTAATACCACAAAACGAACAACGAATGGACCGACAGCTATCAAACACAGCACTCAGTCTGAGTGATACCACGGCAGCCAATTTGCGCCAGACTTGCTCACCCAACATATTACGACAGACTTGCTCACACACATAGGACACACAGACCAACTCCAGGTGAATTGGCAGTAACTGGTCAGGGCACTGGTTGGAGGATGGAGCATGTTGTTGGTTTTTTTGATGGTATAGTATTAACTCTATAAAGAAAGATGGAAATCCATAGGATCTTACCACTTACAGCTGTATCAATGTCTGTCTATGTTTTTGCCAACAGCCTGTAGGGTTCGCTAAGGTGGGTAGAGAGATGCTTGTCGAGATCACCTTCATCAACCCCCTGCCCTGTACCCTGACCGGTGGGGTGATTACATTGGTGGGGTCTGGACTGGGACTGCAGGAGGTCCCCAAAGTGGTTATAGGGTAAGACGCTAAGAAACTCTGATGATCTGCCTGCATGCATGCACACACAAACACATGTACATTAGTAGACATTTGCAAAAAAATAATAATATATAAATTATGTTATTAATCATAATTATGTTATTAATCATTTTGGTCTTTCAGTTTCTCTACAAACCTTTTGCCATTTCCTTACAGTAATGTTAGGAGCCATTCCACAGTGACAGTGAAAGTAAAATTCATCCCCAGTCAGCCTGGAACCAGGAAGCTGGTGGCCATTCTCGACTGTAAGCAGCTCACCCACGTCAACGGCGTGGCTGATATCATCGTACAAGCTACCAGCCCCTCAGTTTGTGCTTGTCTTCCCAGTTAAAGTGATACTTCACCCATATTGATATTTTTTTCATCATATACCAGTGTTGTATTTTAAGAATAGCATCGTAGCGACATAGCGATCAAACAGTAGAATGTCAAACAAGTTGAGAAAATGTTTCTCTATTGAGTCATAGGGGGTTCTTCCTGAATTTTTTTAAACTACCGCTGTTTCCATGCCAAGGGGAGCCTTTGCTG
>JAPMUY010002780.1:15000-22500 GCA_026901105.3 Galaxias olidus
GTTGCCGGGGTGATTAGACTGCCAGGGATTGACGGCCGACGGTAAACGACCCGGTGTGCCTGATATGAAATACATAATTATCCAGGGCGTGACGGGACACCTTGTAGCGCCATCTAGTCAACTTAACCTGCCCGTATTGAGGAAGTGGAAAACCTTGAGAAGCATGAGAGAGGAAAGTGTGTGCAGTGAAAATCAAGCTTCTCGTAAAAGGGCATGGAATACAATGATAGCAGCCATAGCCAAAGCCTGAGGCCAGTGTGTGTGCATGTGTGTATGTGTGTGTGTGTGGGGGGGGGATCTAATGCAGACGGGAAGAGGGGAAACACCTGCTTGGTGTCAATGGACTGAGTGAGAAGCATCTAATCACCCACAGTATGGAGCAAGTGATGAATGGATGGTCCACAGGAGGGAGGAGAGGAGAGAAGGGGGAGAGAAGGGGGAGAGAGGGGGGAGAGACAGGGGAGGACAACGAGGAGGCAGCGGGAGGTTGGAGGTGGGGGTTGTGTGTTTGTGTTTCTATAACTGTTGTCGATATGTTACCTGTTGTCACTGACACCAAGACATTTTAAGACGAATTTCACATAGCAGGCATTTAACTTGGCATGGCGTACAGTATTTTCCCCGTTAAAGGGATCCCAAGGTTGTCAGTGTGAAAAGAAAGCAAACTAATGTATTATTTGTAATGTTGATCATCCTCAAACCAAATGCTTTGTTGAAAGGGCCCAAGGTCCAACGTCCAATACAACAGCCAGACTGCTCTTTTCCCCCTGTTTAATCCTATTTCAGCAATCATTCAGAATTCCAGACAGAGGCATATTAAAAAGCGAACAGGTAAACAAAGCCAAGTTCCCACTTCTCAGATCTCTCCAAAAGTCGAGACAACAAAGCGGCACGGGCCTACCGATTAGTAGCTCTGTCATCTGGTCATACGACCAGCGCCGTCCTGTTTTGGATGCCACCCCATCCTGTCATGGCTCCGTAAACAAGCCTCCCTTTCAGTTCAGGCTGTTCTAACAGTGGCTCCTCACGTTGTCTCACGAGGACCGCTCAGGGCTTCGGCAGACAATCGGCCACTCTCGCACCGTCCGTTCAAGTTGCCCCCGCGCTAGGCGTCGTCTACCTCGTGCTTCTCCTCTCTTCAGTCCGTCATTAACTCCTTGTCCTGTCATTGGCGGGAGGCTCATTGAGAGAGAGACAATGGAAAGAGAAACAGAGGGAAAAGAGAGAGAGAGAGAGAGGGAGAGGGGAGGGGTCTTTTTGTGCTTTTGTCAACGAGGGCAGCCATCTTAATGGCAGAGCACCACTTGAGAGTTGTGTCAACAGTGGACGGTTAGCCGTTATCCTCTAGCCCCCGGGGGGGGGGTCAGCCGGCTAACGTGCAGGGTTTTAGGCCTTTCTTTTGGTTCTGAAGTTCTCTTCTTTTCTATGGGTAGGGTACTGGAGTGCCATCATATTCTCTTGGATAGTTGTTGTGGTCTATTCAGACAGTGTTTTCCCCGCCTCATGAGTCCTAAAGAAGAGGGGGAGAAGTGTTTAGGAACCCAAAGGCAAAGGTTTGGGTACATGACCCACATCGTCCATTTATGTGACTTCAACCCGTGGAAACCTTTGCCGACTTTCCCTGTCTCAACTCCCGGAACTCCTGCAAGAAGTTTGTTTCCTTGTCAGTTGCGCGATGAGTCCGTTCACGCTGTGACTAACTAACTTTGGCTGAGGGGCACCTCTGGGGTCGAGGGCCGAGGGGGCCGAACGGGGCCAGACGATGGGACCTCCACAACAGGTGACGAGCGGGGGAGGGCTGGGGAATCGGCCGAACCCGAGGACAGGTGACGGGAGCGGGGCCCGGGCGCCCGAGCCCCGGCATAATTACAGTGTGTCTGAGGCGTAGCTGCATTTGTTACCGGCTAATTAGGATCTGCTCGGAGTCAATGCGGCCCTCCCCCGTGTTGTGACAGGGGTGGTTAGGCACTCGAGCCTTTTATTATCACTCGAGCCGCGGAGAGAAAAAGGCGTCTTTTCAGAACCCACTCGACCCTGCCTTGCCTCTCTGCGTTTCTCTCTCTCTCTCTCTCTCTCTCTCTCTCTCTCTCTCTCTCTCTCTCTCTCTCTCTCTCTCTCTCTCTCTCTCTCTCTCTCTCTCTCTCTCTCTCTCTCTCTCTCTCTCTCTCTCTTTCTCTCTCTGGATCCCCGTCACTCTCCTTTTTCCCCTCTTTCTCGGGTCGGTCCTCCCTCTCACTCTGTATCGATTTGTTGCCGGGACCCTTTTCACTTGATCTCATCTCGCGCCGAGCCCCTCGCTGATTCGCGATATGATTACGGCCAATCATTTGTCCGCGTCCCTCCGAGGGCCCACACCGCCGCCGCCTCCCTCCGTAAACAAAGAGAGGTATTGACAAGAAAATACCACAACACCATCGCCGCCGTCGCCCTCATCATCGTGACGCCGGCGAGCCGGGTGGGGACCATTGTCTCGTCCCGCCTAGGGACCGGCCTGGTGTTGCCACGGTAGCCATTAGGAACGGGCCCGAGGTCGAGGGTCACTGATTGGCCCTGTCGGCCAGACGGAGGGTGCCGACACACCAATCAATCCTCCGCTACGTATCGATCCCCCGCAATATCACAGCTCGCGGCTAATGAAAGGCTGCAGGAAAGGTAGGGAGAGGCAGAGAGGAGGACAAGGGGAGAGGAGAAGGGACCGAGAGTTCTCTGAGGCCTGGAATTACCTTTCGATCCGCGGGAGGGCTGGAGGGAGGGTGAGGGAGGAAGAAGGGAGGGAGTTGAGGAGGAGGAGTGTTAGGTGAGAGAGGCGGAGGGAGATGGGGGCCGCGCACCTCTTGTCGGGATCAATACGTTTTCGAAGACAGATGTCTTTATCCACCGCCTCCTCTTTCGCCTCCTCCTTCCCTCTCTCTCTCACTCATTTCACGTGGACCACATCTTCCTTCCCCCTCTCCCCTTTCTCTCACTCCCTCTCTCTGCCTTTGTCTCACTCTCTCTGTATCTACATTTCCGTCTCTCTCTTTTTCCCTCTCTCTCGCCCTGGTGTTTTTTCTACCTTGCCACTAAGGCAACCTCCGAGGTCAGAGCATCAACCGTCTGCGGTGCAGGTGACAGGTCAGGAGAGAGGGAGGGGAATGGAAGGATCCCCGCCCCTCCTCTCTCCCCAAACACCCTCCACCCCTCCTTCTCTGTGGTACTTAGCTCGCTGGCTTTTATAATTACAGTAATTTCCTGAGAGAATTGAGAGAGAGAGAGAGAGAGAGAGTGAGGGGATGAGAGGAGCCCCCTCCCAAACCCCCTGCTGGGTCCGATGGGACTGATGGAGCTTCAAATTACACCACCTCACCACTGATTGACTGGCTGGCAGGCGTGCTGGCTGCCTGGCGGAGGACTTGCTGTTCTGATGGATGAGGCTCGCTGACTAGTTGATTGGCAGGCTTGGTAACTGGCTTGATGGCTGGTTTGATGGCAGCCTGGATGGACGGGTAGATGAATGACTGACTGACTGACTGACCGGTGTCAGTCTTCTGGATGGATGGATGGATGGATGAATGGATGGACATTCATCTGCAGAGATAAAATGTCTGTATGCATACCTGAGACACAGCTACACATTCAGATTAACTCCAAGATACCTGTCTCTGGTACCATGGTGAATGTCGTGTGATCGGGCCAGTGTTTCAGCTCATGAAGCCCACATTCACTGAGCACGCAGGGCAATGCCATCGCAAACATCTCCAATCGCTGGAACACTGGAACCCAATCTCGAAGGCACTGCATTGGACAGAGAGGAACTCCAAGTTGTGTGCGATATCGATGAGCTTCAAAGGAGGGCAGTTGAGGGTCATACAACCAAAATGCCGTAGAGGTGACGCAAGACCCCTCAAAGTTGTCCACGGAGGGCAGACAAACAAAGTCCCCATTCAACTCAGTCGGCAGTTCCCACGTTGTCAACGGCTTGCCACCAGACAGCATGCGTGATGATTTTGAGGGTGATGTGCCTCGTGAGTTAGTTTGAGCTCTAAAAGCAGATCAGGGAAAATACCCCCACCTGACCTGAATGGCAACATCCTCACACGGGAGTATGGTCCACTTAATAGACAGGAGAACATGTCATGATGGCTTTAAACAAAATGTGGGAAAAGCAAGGTGCTTGATAAGGCTACTTCCTTTGATGATTGGAGAAACAGCACCAAAGGAGGAGCCTCACTGGAAATAGCGTTTAGAGCGCACAGGTATTGTTGAGATGTCTTTTGGCTATACACTGCACTCACAGATCAAGACCATACCTTGTGTTTTAAAGAAAGCCTAAGCGGCATTTCCTTCTGCATGATCCCAACATACTTTCAGATTATTAGCGCATTGATTTAGTGTGAATTAGCATTTACCGATACATTTTTAATAATACATCTGTTTCGTTTTCTCAGACTATGTGACGAAGATTGGATAAAAAAGAGGAAACAGTGGATCTTCAGTACTGGGGTGATGAGTGGAAAGAATACCTCAACCTGGAAGACTGAGATAACAAACAAGACAGAGGAAGGATCAAAGTCACTGTAAAGAAAACCTTCCCAGTTGCCACAGATACCCCGGGATTGTATCCCTGACCCTGTGATCAGCAGACCCAGGTAACTCCCAAGGTCATACGCAATCATTGTTTAAATAGAAGAAAATATATCTAATTAGAAAGATCGACATTTAACAATCAACTATTATATATAGCCTATCATGTTAATGTGTGTCTGATGACATTGTTTTTGAATTTGTCAGATTGTTGTTAACCATGTAGAGATCACATTGACATTTGTACACTTCCATGAGGACACAGCCAAAAGTAAATCCTCTATGTTAGATTGGCCAGGTAATGATTCTATTTGGAATGACACTCTGCCATTAGATCGACAGAAGGCATTCGAAAATAAGGTAGCTCCTACAAAGACAATCCATTGCCATCTGAGAAGATTGCTATCGTGGTTGTCGATAAGGCCCTGTTATACGCTACGTATCCAGACCAATACCAGATAATGCAGATGCCGTAACAAAACTAGGGCCACTGGCCAAACCTCTAGACTTAACGACGTACGCCTAATTCTGTTTTGAAAGGCATGCATCAATAATAAAATGAAATACAGACGGTTAGGAATGACAACAACTCAAACTCAGAGTACTGCAGAACTGAGTTTGAGTCGTTGTCATTCCTAACAAGCTTTAGAGAGGGCATTCAGCAAGCAAAAAGGGTCAAAGGGAAACGTGAAATGCCTAACATTTCGAAGTTGGCACCCAACGACATCTCAACACCAATCATCAACTGGTGCGGTGGTGGAGATGAAAAAAGAGATGCGGAAAATAGCGGGGGAGAGAGACATCGACAAACTCAGAAGACTTGCTCCATGAAACAGTCAGAAAGGTAAGATAGCTCCTTATCAGCTGTCCAAACATTGAACGCGTTCTGGGAGAGTACCTAGTCTTCGCTCACAGTGAACGAGTTTCTATTGGATCATTAACTATTGACTTGCACGACCCACTCACCATGGAATTTTAAGAGAAGTGAATCCACCCAAGCCTTTTTGTGCTCAGACACACACACGCGCACGCACGCACGCACGCACGCACGCACACACGCACGCACACACACACACACACACACACACATGTCTGAAGGTCAGTCTCTCATTATCATCACCAGCTGTCTCCTGATCGATAGCTGTTAAAAGACCGTCATCACCTCACGTTTTCTGTCAATGGTCAACAACTAGTTCCTGCCTCACCTCTTCCACTCCTCTAATGACTTCACCAGACCAGGGACACTTGGCCTGCCGGAAGCTGAGCCTGACCCTAAATCCCTCAGTCAGAGCGCCACATATGACCACGTATATCATTAGGGACTGGCATGTAGAAATAAAACGTCGATACCTTTTGTTTTATTTACCCTAAAATGCTCGAGCTACTTTGTAATACACAGCTGTGTAGCATTGACGCAGAGGCATTTTGATTTCAACTCTAACACGTTTTTATTTTTATTTTGTTTTTCCCACCATTAGAGACCACTTTGAGATGGGCCTTTGAGCACGACAAGTTCAGCTCCAAAGCTGGCCAGCTTGTTTCAGCACCAGCAGCCGGTCTGATCCACTGTCAGTGCGTTGGAGTGGCCTCCAGCCTGGGCCCATCGTGTGCTCGCCGCGGTCCGCCCAGCGACAGTGAGCCTGTTGGACAGCAGCAGAGCACCAGCCGGGCTCCACGCGGCGCTCTGCCATTTACAGGCTGTGTCCCCCCCAGGCTTCAGACCTCTCCCCCTGTGTCGGCCCCCGCTGCCTCGGGCCCCAGGGAAACGGGTGGCGGGGGGGATTAGGGAAGGAGGGGGTGGACGTGTCAAAACTAAGAGACATATTTTTAAATTTACCTGTGGTGGGTTTTGTTAGTTTATTGGGACTGCGTTTTGGTCGAAAAGCACGAGAAACAGTGGGAGGAGATGTGAAATGTGGTACCTTGGCTTTGAATCATGAGGTCCCATGTAGCATGGCCAATAGGATTCACATTGCACACCGCTATGAGCAATGCACTGACAAGACTTTTTAAAATAGTGTAAGGGCAAAATGTTGAAATGAGACAGAATATTTAGAGAATGATAAAATGTTACGTTGTGTTTTTTTTTTATTGTATAATTACCTAAAAACTTTACTTACTTTACCTAAAAAAGATTTACCACAGACAAACACATAGCAGGCTTTGCTCATATAATGTAACGCTATTGATTGCCTTTTTCGTTTACTGTTCTCGCAGCAGAGGTCTGACACCAGACGAGTCTACCCAACATGGCTTTGAATTATGGGGAACAAAAGTGTCTCTCTATTTAGGGGTGAGAGGAGAGGCCAGGACCACCTCCCCCAAAAAGGTAAAGCTCTATCGCCCCCCGTTGGTGGAACCTAGCAAGTTTCCTGTGCCCTACAGAGTTACAGCAGCGCCTTCTCAAACAGCCCTGTGTCTGTAGGACGTCCCCCACTGCCTTGTCTCCTGCTCAGTGACCAGATGTATCACATCTCAGAGACACAGAGTGACAAAAAGAATACGTGTGACAAAGTCCAAACCGTCCCGTCTCTCTCCAAGCCCTGGAGTCGCTCTCGGGCCTGCTAAATCCGCGGGTCCACTCTGACTTAGCCTGACAATAGGGAGGACGACCGCCCTCCTCGATCCCCATCTCTGGGTCCGACTGGTCAGCTGATGAGTCCAGCGGAGTGTCCGTTCCCCCGGTGGACCTCGGGGAGACCAGGGGTGGTCAGTGGGGCAGAAGGAGAGCGAGAGAGGGACACACTCTAACCGGACGTAGCAGGACTTCTCAGTGGGCTCTCTGGTGCCCCCCTCCTGTCAGGGGGAATGAGCAGGCTGGGACTTGTCACCCATGAGATGAACAAAGTCCACGAAGCGACTCAACCGAGCGAAACCAAATTCAAACAATTCTGACCTGAGCCGAAGCTGAACTGACCGACCCTGAACCAATCTAAG
>JAPMUY010002780.1:25000-62500 GCA_026901105.3 Galaxias olidus
TCAATATATTTTTCAATCTCAGGGACCTTTAAGGCTCCAACACATTTGACAATCTGTCAGTAAACATTTCGATCAGAGTAAGTGGCACTAATATCAAATGTTTGAGAAACTTCATATTAATTGGCAAGTCTTATAGTAGTTTGCGGTCAGAGCGGATAGAGATCGATCACGTAGTTTGGATTTTGCTATCTTATCTGGTAAATATGTTATAGGGCACCGTTATTTGATTTGGATATAATGTTAGGTAAACCAATCAAATTCACAATTGCAGAGTTGAATATGTAAGATTCATCAATGAACATAAACAAAAGTAATTTAGGGGAATATGTCGCAGTTAATCGACTCTCCCTGAAATCAAACAAAGTTTTGTTTTATTCAATAGAAATTTTAGGCCTAATACAGATATTTAAAAAGTAATTATAAATAGATTGCTACCTAATGCACAAGGTTGGCTGTATTGTTTTGGTGGAGGAGGATATGGTGATTTTGTGGTTTTAAATGTAAATATTTGCTTTTGATCTTCATTAGAGTTAAGTTAGAGTTCATTTTAATTTATTAACATTGTATATAAAATGGCCCACAAGTATTTTATCACTTGATGTAGTTATTGTGAAGAAATGTATAAGGATGTGCTCTTAATTCAAATATCCAATCTGGAACAAGTAGTTCGTATTTTATTTTGCTACATTTTCTCTTTTTTCTCATTTGAAAGAGGCCATAAAGCAGTGCACTTGTTCAAATCTATAAATAATTAATTTAGATTATGCATTTACATTAACCAACAGATTACATAAGAATCAGTGCGAGATTAGATTTGAAGTAATACTCAAAACACTGTAAGTAGCTTGATATTGAGTTCATTCAATAATCATAATTTGAGCTGTACAGTGCTGGACATCAGTAATTACATTAATTTAAATTATGTTAAAAAATGTGGCCTCCTTGTCCATCTCATTTTCCTCCTCCTATCCTTCCCTCTCCGCTCCTTTCCTTTATCTTTCTACTTCATCCGTTTCTCCTCCTCACTGTGTCCCTGGACATTTTATTGACTGAGCTGTCTTACATGGTGAAGTTTCCCCCAACTGCGTTCTGGGACTTGTAGTCCAAGATGAAGTGTGTGTAAAGAGTATAGCTGGAGGGGAACACATTTTTTGTGTAAATAATCTGCTAATCCTTTCCGACCCCAGATTAGCCCTCGGAGCTCCCGCTAATCCTATTAGAACCGATTAGTCATATGGAACCTCAAAGATCTCAATGTGCTGTCAAGGTCTATCGCATGTAGCAACCATGGATAAATGAGACCAAATTAGCTTAAACTCCCTCTGTGTTAGCCTCATTAGTCCAATGATAGGTCTGCTCTGGAGAAGAAAGGGGCTAAACATTTCAACAGATCACACATAAAGTGCCAACATCTTTAAATCCGAGGGTTGATCCAGAGCACGGTGCATTAGTTGATACCCATCATCAACATCCTCATCATCATCATTATCATCGTCATCTTGGGCACGGTGGCTCAGTGGTTAGCACTGGTGCCTCACAGCAAGAAGGTCCTGGGTTCAAACCCCACCTGACCCAGTGGCCGTTCTGGCGTTTGCATGTTCTCCCCCTGCTTGTGTGGGTTTCCTCCCACCATCAAAAAACATGCTCCATTCACAGTGCCCTCACTGGAGTCGGTCTGTGTGTGAGCAAGTCTGTCATTATATGTTGGGTGAGCAAGTCTGGCGCAAATTGGCTGCCGTGGTATCACTCAGACTAAGTGTTGTGTTTGATAGCTGTCGGTCCATTCCTTCTTCGTTCTGTGTAATTAATTGGCGACCAATATGTGTAAAGCGCTTTGAGTCTTGAGAAAAGCGCTAAAAACTAAATAAAATAATTTACTATTATCTTTATCGTCACCTCACCATCATCATGATATGGCATCATGTATCTAATTGTTAATTGTTTTATTTTACATTTCTCATCCTTACTGCTCCACCGAGGTTAAATCCAACAGGAAAAACAAAGGCAGTGTAAGTAAGACAAACAGAACTTCAAGCAAAAACTTTCCCGCCGCTCTCTCCCTGTCGAACGCATATCTCTCCGTTCGTTCCCCGTCATAATTACAGGGAAAGGGCTAAAGATAAACACGACGTGCCTCGCCGCGGCCTCAGTCAGAGGACAGGCCTGCCTGGCGACACAACAGGGTGGATGTGCATTAATTACATGCGGTGGGCTTCAGCGCCAGGCTCAGGCGGTGACATCTCCACACGAGGTGACGTCTTCTCCGAACACGGGAGCGGTAACAGGGGGCCACGGCTCCGTCTCAACATACAGGCGACTTAAATAGGCTCCTATTAAATCCATAACCCGCCGCTGCCGCCGCCAACTCCAAATAGACTCCTATTAAGTCATCGACGTACAGGCAACTTAAATGGACTGGTGTTTAGATCCAGGACATACAGGCACCTTTTAAATGGCCCCCTTCAGAGAGAAGCTGTAATTGCCCCTGTCTTGGCGTTGGATTGTGACGAGACGTTAACTGGTTTCTATATTCAAGCTCATAATAGTCACCGGGTCTGTGGAGTGTCACCGGAGATTGATGAAGCTTCTCATTATGGGTTTTAAGGACGTTATGCAGTGTTGGGCAGATTACTTAGAAAATGTAATGAGGTAGTAATTACTAACAAAGTAGTATATGTATAATGTCTAGTTAAAGCCTCTTGATTCTATTTGGATTACGAATGCCTTTTTGTCATTTATATCAATTTGATTAATCAGATAATTCAATTCAGATTTCTTGTAATCCGCTCCTACCCCAAGACTGGAATTAGAATAGAGGACAGTGGAAAGTGAACTGAATCAATCCTGGGTACATGAATATATAAAGTCTAATCAATTCATGGGATATTACGTTTAGCCGTTATTTTGCTTCTTACTAATGAAATGACAATGAGTTTCCCAAGTCATACTGCCTGCAATGTTATCCACTTGGTCTGCGGACAGTGTGTATATGCAACAACAATTCAGAACATCCAAGAGACCCTTGAAACTATTTCTCAGTGTCGTTCCTATCATGAACCGCATGCAGGCTGTGGACCCGGCGTGTTCCTCTGGTGTTGACCGTCAGTGTGTGTGTGTGTGTGTGTCGTGTTGGTGGTGGTTGCTGTCTCCAGGTGAGTGCCGATTGACTGGCCCAGGGATCTGTGAAGTCAGCGGACTGGACACGTGTTCGTTCCACTGCACATCCGGACGGAGCGGACCAGGCCTCTCTCTTCCCCCCGTCCCGGTCCCTCTGCTGTGGGTCTCCGCCTGGGACGCGGATGGCGTCTTGTCGCCACGCCTGCCTGTCACTGTGTCTGGAGGCGTCGGGAGGCCGGGCCCATCGCCCCACGCTCCTCTGCGTTCACCTGGATTACGCTGCCCACTGGGTTCCAACGTGATGGACGGCTTCTTTCTTTTTTGCCCCCCATTTCCCTCTCCCTCTGTCTAATTCCCTGTGGAAAGGGGACGGTGATGAGGAGCGAGCCCCGGGGCTGGATGTGGAGGCGTGCGTTAACGCAATCCGGTTCCCGTTCCCATTCTGTGGCACCACTCCGCGTATTGTGACCACCGCTGAGTTAGTGCATATGCTCCCGCAGTCATTATATCACGCAGAGCTGACGCCAACACACACACACACACACACACACACACACACACACACACACACACACACACACACACACACACACACACACGCTACGTACACCACTTACTCGCGTCATCCCAGACCAGACTTAATGTGACTAATGAGGAGTGGAAGGAGTTCACATTATATCGGACATTGCATTGGTGTGTGTGTGTGTGTGTGTGTGTGTGTGTGTGTGTGGTGTGTGTGTGTGTGTGTGTGTGTGTGTGTGTGTGTGTGTGTGTGTGTTTGCATGTGCATGTGTGGGTGTGTTTGTGTGACTTAATTCCCAGGGCGGCCATGCCTAATTCCTGGGATTGGGTCTCCTTACAGCCTGTGGGCCAGGCTCAGGCTCACGGCCTGCTAGTCTGCTCACTGCTCCAGTGCGCTGAGGCGAGGTGAGGGGTGTCGAGCAGACTGGACTCTCCTCCTCCACTTGCTTCATTGCCCAGCGATCTTCGTCTCTGTGTCTGAACCTGTCGGGAGGTTTCAGACAAGGCACTCCCCGGCCCCCCCGCTCGGTCAAGAGAGAAAGTGCAAGAGCCACGGGAGGCAGGGGGTGCTTGGTGGGTCGGTATACGTGGGCAAAGTAAAGGGCCTTCACCTGACCCCGAAAGCCCCTCTGCTGGGGTTTGACAGCCTGGTACTTCTCCCGTCCTGGCTCTAGCCAGCCGAGAAGGCCCGGGCCATTTCACAGACATCCACACGTCCGTGGCCCTTTCAACCCGTCTCCAGGAGCCTGCCCCAGCCTCCTCCAGTACGAACCCACATTTATGAAAAGCCCTTGTATAAAATATGCCTCAAGGTAATGAAACCATTACAGTGTGACCCAAAAGACTGATTAGTTAATTTGGTTGCAGCGCCTCGTCATGCTCTTTTTTGCAGGACGTTTCGATTAAAAAGCTTTTAATAAATTCCTTCCAAACACACAGTGGCGGTATAGAACTTGGTTGATGTTTTGAAAGATGCACGACCCTTTTATAATTTAAGGCCTGAGGCCGTTCTGTATCGTAACGTACTAATGCTTTATGGTTTCGACATGTAGGCCTCTGCTATATTTTGTCTCTGTCGACTTTACCCCTGACCTTAACCCCAAACAGAACACCCCCCACGGGGCTGGTGTTGACCTGCCCCTGGGCCGTGGCACAGCAGAGGTTATTGCTAGGCGGAGGAACGGAGAGGGAGGACAAAAGAAAGTGAGTGGCGCGGACTACACAGAGCACAAGGATACCGGTCAAGTGCAGGAAAAAGCGGTAGAGACGTCTTCTTCCCAATGTCTTTCAGCTCTCCTGAGAGTCAACAGACGGGACAGTGGCAGTGGGAGGAGGAGGGCGAGGAGCGATGAAGAGGACGAGTGTCCACCACGTCTCGGTAGGCGAGTTGTTCAGGAGTCGGAGCTGTCAGGATCGTGACGCTGAGAGGGGAAATATAGGTTCCGTTGTGTTGGTCGTCTCTCAAAGTCGTTCCGCTGTCATTGCCATGCAACGAAAACCTGTGAGCGCAACAAAGTTTTTCCTTTCACAACGCAAATTATGAACTGCTGTTTCGCACATTCTTGTTCGAGTACACGATGTGGCCTGTCGCACTGACAAACAAATAAGGTTGAATGTGAATAGTTTATCGTTGCCAAAAATCTTTACCGTAATATTGAAATTATGTCTGCACCGTTTTTTTACGGTTCTCCTCTGGCGTCCACAGCTGCCAGTTTTTCACGGTGAATTCACCTTTTTTTTACGGTGTGCCATTCCTTCTTTGCCTCTCACTCTCTTTCTGTCTACAGGTCTCCTAACACAGAGCCACAACATGACATGCCCTTCACTCTCAGTGAGCACATGCCAACACACACGCCTACAAACACACACACACACACACACACACACGCACACACACACACAAACAAACACATAATAACCCCATTCCTTGTCATAGGAATGCCTAAAGGACCAGGACATCAGGGAGAGAGACAGAGAGTGTGTCCTAGCTGATTGTGGCCCTAGCCAGGCAGCACAACCACTACAGCCCCAGGCTTCAACGAGGCCCTGGAGCTGGGCCTCTCCCTCGAGCAGGATCATTGACATGGTTGAGGATGATTGCTCAGTGACATTTGGTGACTAGGAATGTAGCAGTATGGAGAGATTACCCCAGTAATTCCCCGGAGCTGAAGAGCCATTTAGACAGAGAGAAGGTGCACATGCAGAGAAACATGAAGATAACAGAATTAGTGTAGACTTCAATAAATAAGGAGGTCAATTAAACGATGTGTCAAATCAGTTTTTTATTTCTATTTGGTTTTTCCACAAAATATTATAATGTGCTGCCCAAAATATCATACTTTTCGGTCCTCTCTTCCTGCTTGTTAGCCAGTTTCCCCTTGAGTTGGAGACCTAGCCCCTCAGGCAGTGGTGCCCTCCCATCCCCACCCAGTGTGTTTCAAGATACTCTTTTACAGCGGTTCAATTCCTCCTAAACACCCAATATTGAATTATGGCATTAGTCCACTTGGGTTACCGCGGTGACAGAGGGACGTGTTTGCGTAATGTTTCAGCGAGGATAACGGGGCCCTAACGACCAGATTATGGTCTGCGTGAATTGGGAATTATGATAACAGGATGTAACATCCTCAGCCTCTCCCTGACAGCGGAGGAGGAGAGCAGGGGTGCATGATACACCGAGCTCCCCCATCGCTAATAGTCGTTGATAGACTAAACCTATCCTCTTCAATTCAATTGAACAACATCAGATGAGTGTGTTAAAGCCTGCTCGTGTCTCATCACAGGGCGGGCGACTTGCCGAGTCGAATCACAGCGCCGCTTAGACACTCGAGTCAGAACGGAGCGTACACTCACACACGCAAACACACCACGGTACGCGGAGCACCGCGAGTCCGTGCCATGCTAAATTTACAGCATCGTATGGGACGTTGAGTGTGTGTGGGTGGGTGTTTGCCTGTGTGCGTGAGGTCTGCAGCTGAATGTAATTGTATTTGCGAGTGATCAGTTTATCCAACCTTGAAGTCGTATTCTGCTCCAGTTCTCCCCGATGTCATAGTGTCAAAGAAAACACCTATATTCCAGAAGACAACAACAACAAGAACACACGCAAACACACACAACACCACAAGGGGGTTGCTGAGACAGGCAAAAATAATTCACAGTTAACACACGTCAGTTTTTGTAGTAAAAAAAAAAAAAATAATCAATATCTGCGTAATTGCAGCGTAATTGACTGCACTACGTAAAAAAATTACTCAAACAGCATGTCAGATCAAATAAGCAATTTCACCAGCACTTTCTCTATGTGGAACTATGATGACTGAATGTAGTTTAGTATCCTCAACGAATGGTCCTGAGTAATTTCATTAAAAATAATATTACTGCAAATGAATTATGTCAAATGTATTGTAAAAACTGCATTATGTATGCCATATCATAACGTCTTTGTGAAGTGAAGAAAATGCAATCAAAACTTAACACTTTCTTAATTGAAAACAAAAGAAATGGCATGGAAAAGTAGAAGTTCAAATGGAATAAACTGAAGGCAGCGTCTGCTTAATTTTGATGCACTGCAGCTCTCTGGGCTCCAGCATATTCATTGTCACTGCAGAATGTTATTATTCTTTTTGTATTCGCTGACCTGTGACCGAGCCTTGGTGAGCCCCGTCATACTAAGCTATTGTGACAGGCCCACTCCAGGCAAAACTGTGTGTGTGTGTGTGTGTGTGTGTGTGTGTGTGTGTGTGTGTGTGTGTGTGTGTGTGTGTGTGTGTGTGAAAGAAAGAAAAAAAGAGAGAGAAAATTGAGAGGCAGGCGAGAGATGGAAAGGCGAACCGGGCTTAATCCCTTGTCTGAAGCTCGCAACACGATTGGTCGTGTCCTAAGCCTTGTCGGGCCAGTTGTTCAGGTCAAGGGTCAGGGTTTTAGGGTCACAGTGGGCCTGTTCACTCCTTGAGGCCCTGCTCGGTGTGCTTGGGCAATGACTGGCCGACGGAAAAGAAAAGGTGGGAAGTCTCTGCTGGAGCCACTTGCCTTACATGACAGTTCCCTAGGCTGACATGACAAAACACATGGAGTGCATCACCGTCTATGCCTTTCTCCTCAGGACTCAGTCTGACTGATAGGCTCTTCAGCAAAGGTTTGCCAATGCCTTTTCTCCTGCAACTGACAAGCCCACACAGGGCCACCGAGAGGCATCGTGCCCATTCAGATAGAGGGGACACGTGCCCCCTCAATTATTTGAGACAATAGTTCGAAATCAAATCCCTAGTATTCGCCCTAGTAGTATCTTGCCAGCCTACCAGTTTTTCCACTGCAAAATACAACATTTTCAACTTCAAGCGCCTCTACACCATTATGTAAAGATGTGACTGGCGTGCAAATTTTTTGTTTTCAAAGTGCAGTGCTCGTCAATGTCACTGTTTGTCTGCTGGAATATCAAAATCAATTAAACTTGGGACGGGTAAAAAAATACACAAACGTCTCCATTGAAAAAAATTATATTTAGCTATGACAGATTTGGAGTAGTGAAACTGTGCCCCCTCAAAGAAATGTGCTGCATGACGCCTCTGGGGCCACCCACGTTTATTAATCCTGATGGAGCACGACTGCTGTATAACCTACTGTGAGTGCTTTGATTACAGTGTCCACCACCGAGGATCATCTGTGCTGAGCCAGTCCAAACGTAGCCCCTTGGTGTGTGTGTGTGTGTGTGTGTGTGTGGATCAGAGACAGTCAGGCAGTGCGGCGCACATACGTCTGTCTCCACACCAACACATAGGCAATCAGTTCAAAACGTGTGGCCTCACCCCCCCCCCCCCCCCCCCCACACACACTCACACACACACACCCACACACACACAAGCCTCTCCAGATGATTGATCATCAGGGCACTTTTCCACTTGAGAGATGCGCTTGTCAGGGCACACATCCTGAGAACAAGAAGGGACTTAGCTGGGCCAGGCAGAACGTGTGTATGTGTGTGTGTGTGTGTGTGTGTGTGTGTGTGTGTGTGTGTGTGTGTGTGTGTCAGTGTGTGTGTGTGTGTGTGTGTGTGTGTGTGTGTGTGTGTCAGTGGGAGAAGTCTTGCTGACTCCCCTGGGATGAGCGTACATACTCCCCCTGGTGTGTGTCTCGCTCTTCGCTCGTCTGTCCGTCCTGGCCTAGCCAAGCACGCCACACATGCTCACTGGCATTTCCCAAATGTGGCTCAGCTGGGGGTCCCTGAGTGGCACACAGCATCTGACTGTCACACACACACAGTGGGGGGAGGAGGAGGAGGAGGAGAAGGAGGAGGAGGAGGGGGCTCTTAAAGTTAGATGCTCTCCACCCCCCCCCCCATCCTCTTTGCGCTCAGTCCTGGCCCCGGCTATTAGCACAGCCGAGGCGCTGGGGGTGTTGATGCGTGTTTCCTTCTCAGTGGTCTAGCTCCATTAGCCTGCGCTGTGACACACGCACACACACACACACACACGCGCACACACACACACACGTGCACACGCTCTCTCACCGCGCGCACGCCGACGCCTCACCCCGCGCACGCACTCACACCACGTCGTCTTCGTCGTCGGACACCTCGGTGGCTTTTTGTTTCTTTAAGGGCCTTCGTGTCTCTGTGTCTAATGGACTCTCTGTCTGGGGGCCCACGAGGCTGAGGAAGGGAGTACAGGGGAGGAGGGTGACCACCAGGGAGAGAGAGAGAGGTGGGGAGGGGGGGGGGACAGGATGAATTGAATTTGTTGAAAGCGTCCTGAATTGTGGTCCAACTTTTAGTTTTGATTGACACTCCTCTTTTTCTCTCTGAGAGACTGTGGCGCTAACATGAGATAGAAGTCACACTCAGAGTACGGAACGTAGAAATGTGCTTAACGTTGAACGTAAATATTATGTGAGCTGAAACACACTGCTCATCCCATATCATTGGGCTAATTTCAGGGCTCTTTTTTATGGAAATGATCTAATTTGTAGTTTGATGCCTGAGTATCTCTGAGGGCAGCAACACTTGGGGGATTCATCATCGTGAAATAACGAACCAGCACCAACTGGCGCTTCTTTGCGCTGAAGGTGAAGGAACAACGTTTACGGTGCACATATCAGTGGGATGAGTGCCCCCTACTGACCGGTCGACAGCCCTACACCGTAACCAACGGATCAAGGCCTCACTCAGCCTCGGCAGAATTGCTTAGGGGTATCATTTGAAATCCATTATCTCAGGCTTTTTGGAATAGAAGGTTATTGCCTGAATGCTATGAAATCGGCTTGAACAAGTCTAAAGCCCAGACGCAAGCAAACACTTGGTGTTTCTATCTGAGCCCACTGCCCAAACAGCTCACCGGTTACACTCTCCGATTGATAGTAGATCATCTATTGAACAAACCTTTATATCATGTAAATGAGACAAATAATCCTAAATGTAGAACCTCACACAATACGCACACAACTGGGTATGAAACCATTTATAACTGGTTCATTAAAATTTATAATGAACCAATAAATGAAGGAGTGTAAATTCAATAGGTGTTTTTGGGCCTTGGTTGGTACACCTTACCTCTGAGCCGCAGGACTCTCTCTGTCGAGAGAGAGAGAGAGATCGCGCGACACAGACGCGCGCACAAACAGCACACGCTCACACACACCGACTCGTTCAAACACGTGCGCTGCTCTTGGTCCGCGCCATAGACATAATGAATGTCAGGTAATGATTATTCCCATTAAGCTGTCTGTGTGAGCATTAACCCAGCGCCGATTAGCCCACGGGAGAATGATCACAGCTAAATACAGATGCTCGAAGTACAGGCCCTCATTATTCTCTGCTCTCCCAGCAAAAAGGTAAACACACCGCCGCATTCTAATTGGACCTTCTGATTCAGGGGGCCGTGGCCTCGGGAGCTCCCGATCCCGAAACGGTTCCTCTAAGGCAGGATGTCCCCTGTCGTACGAACCCCCCCCCCCCCCCCCCCCCCCCGATGGTGTCCGAATACCTGCTCAAAGTGTGCCCCAAAGTCAAGCATCGGACCATGCAGAACTATTTAGAGGTCATACCTCTCAAGACGAGAAAAATCCAGATGAGCCGAGTAAAGTTGAATGGGTTTGTTCATGATCTAATCAGTGTTGGGCACCGTTTAAAAATCACGAAAATGCAATTGAAAAACATCTAATAGTCAGTCAGATCACACACATTTTCGCAGAGAATCCAAGTAGCCTACATCACTTGTTTGATGAGATTGTAATCAGCCACTCACTGAATGAGATTGTAAGGTACATTTGCCAAACTTGAGGGGATTTTAGGATAATTTTACTTAGATGATTTGTGACTTGCGGATGTTGCAACTTAGAAAGGTATAGGCCATTCTTGTCACACACACACATCCGTGATGCAACCCTCGAGTGTGGTGATGGACGTGTTGATAGGCAGCCTGAAAAGTGCATCCCCGCTCTAACTGTATACACTCAAAACATTCTAATAAGCTATTAGTATTTTCTATGAAGGGAGAGGGGAAAAAACACGACGGCAATTATCTTCCTCCGCCTTATTCAATCTACTCCCGCTCTCCTTCCCACTGTCCCCTTCCTCCTAAATAGCTTTCAAATTACAGGCCTGAGTGTTTGTGTACCTTTGTGCTCGCCTGAGAGTGCGTGAGAGTGTGTGTGTGTTTGTGTGAGAGTGTGTGTATTCGTGTGTGCGTGACCAAAACAGTTATGAGCCTGAAGGATTGGGTAATTAAAAAAGTAATTTCTGCTCATCAGATCAGTGTTTTTTTTTCCCTGTCTCTCTCTCCCTCTCTCTTTCATTTTTTCTGTATCTGTTTGCGCCTCCTCCTCCTCCTCCTCCTCCACCTCTCTCTCTCTCCACCCGTCGCCTCCCCCGTCAGGTCTGACATCTAAATGGTGTGCAGCAGGGTGGTAATGACGGGAAGACACCATGGACCCCTGCTGGGATGATTACCTCTCAACACACACTGCCCTGTGTGTGTGTGTGTGTGTGTGTGTGTGTGTGTGTGTGTGTGTGTGTGTGTGTGTGTGTGTGTGTGTGTGTGTGTGTGTGTGTGTGTGTGTGTGTGTGTGTACGTGCTAGCGTGCATGCACTCTCTATTTTAAATATCCTGTGGTGATTAAGTTCCATGCAGACGAAGGTCTCTGACCTGTCTCCTCCCATACCACCTGCATCAATAAATACTGAGGGAAAAAAGAACAAATTTATAGAAACCACCGTGAGAGGAAAGAGAGGCACATACACATACACACACAAATACAAACACATTGAAACTTACAGTCAGACTCAGGTTGAACAACACAATTCATTATTAGGTCACTACTCAAAACCGGTCTCAAAAAGTTTCCTCTCAAAGTGTACATACTGTACCAAAACACTATACAATTTAAAGTAAATGATGTACCATACAACGCAATATAAGTGCAATCATTCACCCACAAGCAGAGAAGAATGATGCTCATCTGCTGCTTTTCCTTGTCTAATGCCTCCACCTAGTGGTGAGATTGAATTCAAGTTATCTTATGGTCCCCAGCACTAGTATATTTTTCTATATATAGAAAAAGTGCTCTAACACAAAGACAACGGCCCCTTAAGTATTACAGGAATATTTACCAGGAAAAATAATCAATCATATACCCTAAGTTTGATTCATTCTTTTATTTATGGGGGTGTTATTGGATCCGGAGCAACAATCCTATCATATGGTGCCTTTTTGACCGCATAATATTTTTAAAAACAAACAAACAGTAGAAATGTTTTTATTTATACATATTGCTAATGCCTACCATTTCTAATCAATTCTAACAATTGCAAATACAAATTAAATATGATTTTTACTGTAAATAATGAATCATTTCCTAACTTTTCCACCCTGTTAGCTTTGCACGAAGTAACGGTGGAACATTTTGGAATAAAGTTAGCCATAACTCTTTGACTGATGAAGTTTGAGCTAGCATGATGGTAAAAACATAAAGATATTTTTACTTTTACAGTAAACATAATTTTAAATTGAAAATTTTCAAAATAAATTGTTAAAATCAGGGTGGACATGTAAGAGTGGGACAAACAGGTTATCATCACAAAACTTCGAAAAAATCTAAAATTGTATGTGAATTCTTTGTTCACTTTACCCTATGGTTTTCCCACCCAAAAAATGTATGTCACTTCCTGAATGATATGTCATTGTACATGTTTAAAGGAAAACTACACAAACTAATAGGGTGGAATCTGATTTCAAAGATCCAATGAGTGCTGCAGGTCGCAGACTGATGATGCCATCAGGACCACATCATCTGCAAAAAGCAGTGATGCAATCCTCTGCCCACCAACGCGCAGCCCCCGTCCCCCGCGGCTATGCCGTGAGATCCTGTCCATGAATACCACAAACAGGATAGGTGACAAAGCGCAGCCTTGGAGGAGGCCAACCCTCACCGGAAACGAGTCCGACTTACTGCCGAAGACCCGGACACAGCTCTCGCTTTGGGAGTACAGAGATTGGATGGCCCTGAGTAGAGACCCCCTCACCCCATACTCTCGCAGCACCTCCCACAGTATCTCCCGGGAACCCGATCATACGCCTTCTCCAAATCCACAAAACACGTGTAGACCGGATTGGCATACTCCCAGGCCCCCTCAAAGATCCCTGCAGTCTGCGGCCTGCAGCACTCATTGGATCGGTTCGCAGCCGAGTGTGAAGCGGCTGGGATGAGGATCAGCACCTCCAAATCTGAGGCCATGGTTCTCAGCAGGAAACCGATGGATTGTCTACTCCAAGTAGGGAATGAGTCTTTACCCCAAGTGAAGGAGTTCAAGTATCTCGGGGTCTTGTTCTCGGGTGAGGGGAAAATGGAACGAGAGATGGGCCGGAGAATTGGAGCAGCGGGTGCGGTGTTGCAGTCGCTTTATCGCACCGTTGTGACGAAGAGAGAGCTGAGCCAGAAGGCAAAGCTCTCAATTTACCGGTCTATCTTCATTCCTACTCTCACCTATGGTCATGAAGGGTGGGTCATGACCGAAAGAACGAGATCGCGGATACAAGCGGCGGAAATTAGTTTCCTCCGGAGGGTGGCTGGCATCTCCCTTAGGGATAGGGTGAGAGTATAGGGTAAGTTCAGCCATTCGTGAGGGACTCGGAGTAGAGCCGCTGCTTCTTTGCGTAGAAAGGAGCCAGTTGAGGTGGTTCGGGCATCTAGTAAGGATGCCACCTGGCCGCCTCCCTAGGGAGGTGTTCCAGGCACGTCCAGCTGGGCGGAGGCCGCGGGGCAGACCTAGGACCAGGTGGAGGGATTATATCTCCACACTGGCCTGGGAACGCCTTGGAATCCCCCAGTCAGAGCTGCTTAATGTGGCCCGGGAAAGGGAAGTTTGGGATGCCCTGCTGGACCTGCTACCTCCGCGATATATATATATAGGAAGACGCCTTTTATGCATGGGATGAAACATTTTTTCCTTATCAATAGTATCAATTGCTTTGAGAGTAAACTAAGAACATTGTTTTGATTTAAAAGATGTCTTTACAGTCAAAAGCATTAAGCGGAGCGGTCTACCTGCAGCTTCTGAATGCTACCAACATTAATTAAACATAATGCTATTTCCTTTTAAATAACTGCATTTAATTTCATTACTTATTTTCTTGTAGATGCTGTTAAAAAGTACTTGCATGGGGACATGGAAAAAGCTCTTATGTTTACGAAAACAAAGTGGTCAAAATGCATTAAATTTAAGTTTGAAATAAATATATTGCGTTTGTATGATAAAGATGACCTAACTGTAATTTAAACCTGTTGGAATCCTTATAGGCTACAGATTTTACAGCAAATATAGAATTTAATGGGTACAGTAAAGGCACCGGATAGAATGACCCACTTATGCACTCCCCGAGTCATGGTCACACACCTATCTATAACTAAGATTGTTTGACAGATTCGGCAGCAATTTGTGTTTGTGTCGCAACTTTATTTCAAGATACTACATAGTGCGTGCAAAACTCTGAACATCTGAAGTTGACGATTTAAGCAATCCTGAAGCCTCTGAGTAGACGATAATTAACTTATGCAAATTTACGGAACTGGTTTAAGAGGTAGCGATGCAAACAGGGTAGGTCAAAGGTGACTGAACCTGCATCTGTTTTTGAGTGTGAGCAAATTGAGTTGGCAGTTTTTCCAAATGATTGGTGAAAATGTTCATTAGCTGTGCTTTTGCTGAATATGGCATAACAACAATATGGTTCATTTGATTTAAAGTAGGCTACACTTAAATAAATCACGTAGACATGTCTAGGAGATTGAGACAGTTAGAAAGTATACAAGTCAATTAATTTCGTAACGGTTTATATTGGCACGTTTACACAATGGGAAAACACGATGGGTCAACACAGTTGGATTTGTTTTGTTTAGTACTGTCCTTAGTCAAAGAAGTCTAGTAAGAACTTCCATAATAATACTGCTGCAGGTAGTTTGTTCTGAACGCCGAGATTTTCTCATTACTGCTCTCTTGCGGTGATTTAAAAGACAAATTCCGTGCCTCTTTTATGGGTCGCATTCGGTTGTTCAAAATCCCGCCTTGGTCCCTAAAGCTCCCCATATGCTTTGCAGTTTGTAGATTATTTTACAAAAAATAATTGTAGCCCATCAGTTGACAACATAATTATTTTCCTGCAAAATAAATGTGTACCAGCTAAATTATTCTGGCCATATAGTCATCTTCTGAGCCGCAATATAAATCTATATAGCCTAGCCGAGTATTCTTTAGTCGCTCCCTCTGTATGCAGTGGCATTGTGTTGAACCGTTCGGTTTTGAAGTGCAGTCGCGCTTACGTTCCTACTCCAAGTATTTTACCTGGCGTTCAGGGTCAGCGTCTTATCGCTTTACTATGTGCTGTGAAGGGAAGGAAGCAAGGATGCAGCGGGTGGAACAATAGCTGATCGCAGCTCTTAATCCACTTCCTCTTTTCATCATCTTGCCTCTGGGCCTATCAGCATTCTTGTCTGCGCTCAACCCGCCTTCCCGCTCGTCTGTCTGTCTCATTTCCTCAAAAGCCAGACTAGGGTCGGAAAGGGTCGACTGTCCTTTTCCCTGAAAAGCAATGCACATTGACCACTGTAGTGCATTTGCACAAAAGTCGACCCGAGCATAACGACTGTCTTTTAAGTACCTGGGATTCGCTGCCTTAATTCAAGCTGGAAATCTGCTGTGAGAAATAGCGAAGCACAAAGGGTGATGATCGACAGGTACGTTGTGCCATGTTGCGACGACACTGATTTTTTTGCTAACGTTACTTAAAGCAAGGTGATCAATCAAGCGCCTCAAATTGACCAACATCAAAAAGACAACTGTTATGAAACGACCTGATCTCTAGGGCAGACACTTTCAATTGGATTGAAGCGTCCAGGGCAATTAGTGCAATTCCTAACGTTAGCTTACTGTACAAATGAAGGAGCAATTAACGTTACACGACCATTATTGCAGTTCAGTACTGCAGGGGGTAGCTACACCACTTTGGGTTAGGAAGCAGCTTGTCTTGTGAATTCTTGAGTATGGAGTGGAGTTTGCACATGCCCTCATAGACTCGTTTAGAGTGTTCTTGACTTTTTCAATGGGAACCGCTGTCATGTTTGCCTTCCTCTGTTGTAGCAGGACTAATCTGCTATTTTGTCCTCTTCTTGCTCTGTGGTTCAAGGCTGCTCGAATCATGTTAAACCAAGTGCTTATTACAAAAGTAAGTGCAGCTGTGAGTGTGAGAATGCTAACCAGGCACTGGCTGTGGTGCTGATGGGAAAAAGAGTCCATGTCCCGGACGCACTCCAATCACACAGGATGTCCCACAGAGCGTCCTCCCAGGCCCAGACCAGGACCCAGACCAGGCCGGGCAAGCTGTCAATGCTGTTGGATGTGGATGAGTACAGCGCCAACCCAACCCAGGCTTTTACCCACTACAACATCAACGAGAACCGCTTCCAGCCTCCCCATGTGCATATGTGAGTAGACACACACACACAGTATTGATTCCTCAAACCCAATATTTCTCCCTGCCATCAAAAACAAGTGATCACACTGCTCCTGACCTATTGATTATGGGTTTATTGATGAACTGATGACTGTGGGTTGAACAGGCAGTCTGTTGGGCCACCTGTCCCCTTTGGCTTTCCGTGCAGCCTTCACAGTCCAGACCAAGCTAGGCAGCTAGCTCGTTGCTATTCCACTCTCTCCTCAGAGGCAGAGAGGTACATGGGGTCAGATCACTCGTCCCAATAATAACACCTCAGGTAGTTTGAGCCATGACAAAGTAATTTGTGGATTATCTGTGAAGAATGTTAATGCTATAGTAGAATAATAGCTAGTTTTGAAACTCACCCTACAGTAAACGTTCCACGACGTTCCAAAATGTCAGCCAGCACAAAGGGTGTAGCGTTTTGGTTTGGGACAAGTCTTGCGTTCGAGGCCGATTTTAGGTGTCGTTAGGTTGAAAGGTCAGACAGGGGCTTCGCTTATTAGGCTGCTAACAATGGTTGGGTGGCCCCAGGGTCACGACCCCTCTGTTCCAGTCAACAGCCTATTGACTCCAGACTGTGGGCCAGTGTGAGGGCAGTTCTGCTACAGCAGGGGCTTTGTCTGTGGGGAACCCTCTGGGGATGCGTTAAGAAACAGTTCTCCTAATTTGACCTTTGGATCAATGTTCTTAAATACCTGTGTTGCTCGACCTTTGACCTCTACTTAGGGTGATTATCGTTTCTAGATTACTTTGTCAGATAAAGCGTAATTTTCTTGAGCAAAATAAATGAATATATTGTTGCTCAAACATAATAAAAAAAAACTGCTTGAATAAGAAAATTCTAACAATAGTAACGATCTATGTAACACCTTTTATGTACTGTACCTGCATTTGAAGTTGGATGTCTAACTTATTTGAAAGCGAGTCATGCTGTGGGTGGTGAAACAGTAGGGATGGGGAACTAAGGGCAGCTCAGAGGATCAAGCTCTGATTGGTGAGCTCTGGTCCCTCTCCAGGGTGGAGCCCATACCGCACGACTCTCCCAAGCCACCGGGGCACACGCGCTTCGTCTGCGTGTCGGACACCCACTCCCGGACGGACGGAGTGCAGATGCCCTACGGTGACGTTCTCCTCCACACCGGAGACTTCACGGAGCTGGGCCTGCCCTCCGAAGTCAAGAAGTTTAACGACTGGCTAGGTAACTCAAGCACACACACACACACACACTGTAGACCAAATTCATCTAACTTAATTTATTGCACACAAATGAGTGACTCTTGTATCATTTATAAAGGCAGATGACTTATCTTTCACGTTTAAGACATGGAACTGGTATTATACACTGAGCGTCCACATTTTTAAAGTTGCAGATTTAAGGGATCAATCGAACACTTTATTTGCCTGACCCCTGTCAAACCCACAAAGTACCGTTTTGTGAAAGGTCCCTATTCTGTCCCTCCTCCAGGCAGTCTGCCGTACGAGTACAAGGTGGTGATAGCGGGGAACCACGAGCTGACCTTTGACAAGAGCTTCATGACGGAGCTGGTAAAGCAGGACTACTACCGCTTCCCCTCCGTGTCCAAGCTGCAGCCCGAGGACTTTGAGCACGTCCAGTCGCTGCTCACCAACTGTGTGTACCTCCAGGACAACGAGGTCACCGTCAAGGGCTTCAGGATCTATGGCACCCCCTGGTAAACACACACACACACACACACACACACACACACACACCCTGGACCCCACAGTAAGCGCGCACACACACACACACACAAACACCTTGAACCCCACAGTAAGCACACTCACACACTCACTCACTCACTCACACACACACACACACACACGGCCAGGGTCCCAAAATAATCAAACACACACTAGACCCTCTCTCACACACACACACACACACACACACACACAGAATAGACCCCACAGTAAGCACAGCCACACACCAGCAGGAAGTGGCTTTTGTCCCGTTACATCCTGGTCCTTTTGTCTGCCGCGGGATCAAACAAGCTCCCCCCGGTAACCTAACCTAACCCTAAGCCCCCAGATAGGTTCCCACGCCCTCAAAGGCTTTTTGCCAGACAGGACACTGCCTCCCGCAGAGCATCAGCTCGCCATTCACCTCCGTCTAGCTCTGCTGAGCGGGCTTCTATTAGATGCTTGTGACTTGAAATGTTTCTATTCAACTTTCCCTGTAGTTTCAAAACAACTTTCTTGTCAGGGTAGGGAAAACTTGTGGCCTGAAAAAGGCTTTGGGGTCTAACGTTGGGTGTTTTGACCTGCTAGGATGGGTTTTCAAAGTCTAATCCTCTTACGTCGGCCGTGCTGAGTCTGCTCCGCTGCTGGAAAGCTCCGAGTGCACGCCGAGACCCACACAGAAATCAATTCTGCCTGTGTGGCGGGGCGGAAGGCGGGCATGCTTCCTGTGAACAGGGCAACTCTGGGTGATCCCTGGTCCAATGCTTCGTGCCCCAGACCCCAGGCTGTAACTAGTAATTCTTAGAAAGAACCCTCCCCCACCCTCTTCTCCCTTTGCCCTGTGTTCTCCAGGAGCCCCTGTCACAATGGCTGGGGCTTCAACCTGCCCAGGGGCCAGCCTCTGCTGGACAAATGGAACCAAATACCGGACTGCATAGATGTGCTGCTGACCCACGGGCCTCCTCTGGGTAAGACACACACACACACACACACACACACAGAGTCCACGATCCCCGGATCATTCCCTCGCCCTGCTTGCTAACCCCGGTGCGTGTCTTGTGTGTGTGCTCCGCAGGCTTCAGGGACTGGGTCCCTAAAGAGCTCCAGCGTGTGGGCTGTGTGGACCTCTTGAATACGGTGCAGCAGAGGGTCCAACCCAAACTCCACTCCTACGGAGGGGTCCACGAGGGTGAGGCTCTAACACACACACACACACACACACACTAACACGCTAACACGACATGTATAATATCAACATTGTGCATGTGATGGAGCTAGCGTAGTTCCTTCAGGGCACACTGACTAGAGCACTGTGCGTTGGGGGTGGCGATTGGCGCAAAGCTCAGCCGCGTCCATAACGTTCCACTTTCACACGTCAGTCTAATTAAGGTGACCGCAAAGCTTTTCACACAGGCTGCATGTGGCACTGATGGATTTGATAAAAAAATCAACAAAAGTAGCTTGTCTCTCCACCTTTTATTGAAGTATGCTCAATATGTTCCCAGGGTGTGTTTGTGTGGGTGGTGCTCCCTGCATTGTGTTACCATTGCTGAAACTAAATCTAGGAGCTTTGTAAAGAGCCGGTATATGGTGCCAAATCAAACTCCGTTACTATTTCAGTAAGTGGTTCAACAACATGCTGTATGGGCATTAATTTAAATGAAGGGAGTATGTCCAGGTGGCTATAAGCTTGGCTGTGATCAAAGGCACAACACCCTTTCCAAACAAACAGTCTGTTGTCAGCCTTGCAAAAATAAATAGCTAAAGAATGTACTAAAGTTGCTAAGCAACTGGCAAGGTGATCAGCTTGTAGCGTCAAGGTAGCTATTTTTTCCCTTCATTAGATTCACATATGCTGTTATTGTTCAATTGGAAGAGTATTTTCTTCAGTCAACACGTATTCAAACAAGGTCCCACCTACACATTTGTTGGTGATGAGGATTGAAAACCTTGGTGATACAGGGTAGTTTATACTGGCTAATGGCTCACAAGGAAAGCTACCAGATAGTTAAAATAGCTAGCAAACATTTTGGTGCAAAGTAGGTGTTACATCAATGGTATTGTGAGTCCATTTTGTGAGTTTAATACTTTTTCTAAACTTTTTAATTAAAAGGACACTGTTTGAATATGACATGTTCATAAACTATCAATGAAAGAGCAGTCATGGAATGCTTCTCAGCATATTCAATTATAAAGTTGAAATGGAGAGTCAAACTGTGAGAAGTTGATCGATTTCAGCTTTTCTTAGTGGTTCCGTGTTCATATTTTATCACACTTGTCTCACTGACTGACTGACTGACTGACTGACTGACTGGCAGATTAATTTACTCTGTGGGTCTTTTACAGGATATGGAATGATGACAGATGGCTGCACAACCTTCATCAACTCCTCCACGTGCACAGTCAGCTACCAGCCCACCAACCCTCCCATCGTGATCGATTTACCCAACCCTTAAATCCCATTGATTTACTCCATCTTTCCCGAGACATGTAGACTCTAGGGAATTTGTTACAACTGAGCCCAGCAGGAAGTTGTAAAAACCAGTGAAGGAGTAAAGACTGCGGTAATTGGGAATGGTCTTTTTTGCCAAACTGGCGGACCCTTTGGACCACTCCCCCCCCCCCCCCCCAAAAAAAAAACAACGCCAGCATTTTTATATATTGGATCAAACTCTTCTTAACGTTAATCTTCAGCATTTGTGTCTTTTGAAAAAATGGCTTGTTAAACACGAATGCATGTTTTTTTTATCCAGATTCTTTGGTTTTCCGTTTGCCCTGCTGTTATGCAGCGTCTAAGCTCCGTCTGTGTTGACCTGTCTAGTTCTTTGGTGAATCATTACTATGCTAGTCAAGTCGTACCTTCTGATGAATATGGTGTGACAGAGTATTTTTGGTACTGCAGTGTGAAAATGTCTACCATTTGGTACTTACCAATCCGGCAACGTGTTTAAGTTTTTGATCTACTATATTGTAAATTATTAACTTATCACATCACCTATTCATGGCATGATATTTATGTCATTCTGTGCATGACCAGGTAGTTTCCATTGGCTTGTAGTATTCATTTTTATTTTTATGTTTATGACGTAGTTGTATGTCAAGGATACAAGACCTCTAGTGAAATCACGCTGTTGTGATCACAAATTATGTCAAGCTAGTGTGATTGAAGTATTTCCAGTTTTGGCTAAATACAGCTGAACACTTTCTTATCTCTTATCCATATTTTGGTTGGTAGTCAATGGCAACTTTTTAAAAGTTTTATGTTCTTTGATAACGGATAATGTATTTTGACAACTGTTCTTTATCGTTATGAACTCCAATTTTTTTGCACTGTGTGAAAAAGCACAAAAAATGTTGTGGCTGTCCTTTTATGTAAATTTCTTTAAAGTTCTTGAACTGGTGATACATTTTTGTTGCCTTTATACGCAAATTAAATTGCAATATTTCTACCAGCTTAATTATCAAACCCAAATGTTTTTGGGCACCCATTTGTTATGTGTCAGTGGTGGTTAGTAGTTTTCTCATTGATGAATAACTTTTGAATTATTCCCACCACTACAGACCACCATGACCTTGATTATTCAAAGCTTATAATTTATAACTTGACTACTGGCTTCCTAATTGTCCTAGGAAGATGGGCATGCTAAACTTAGGGAGTTGCCAACTTCATCCAGTGGTTTGGAAAATGAAAATGCACTGGTAGTTTTGCGTCTTCTGACAGCTCTTGGGATCCTCCTTGCGAGTCCACCAGTGAAGGCCTTGATAATTGACATTTGTGGAAGTGGCTGCCTTGAAACTCAGACAAGAAGACATATAATAAACTTTTTAAGTTTATAAAAATTTAAGAACTACCATGACCTGATCTGATATAAACTCAATCTTCAGCTTGCAGTCATATCTTCTGGGTAACGGTCATGTTTGGCAACTGTAATAGAAAGACTAACCAAATGCGATTTATTCGAATTCTCAATCTGAAGAAGCATTTAAAGCTATGATGCTTACCTATTCACTTGTGAACTCACAGTTTTGTAAAAGCTGCTCCTTCCCTCTAAGGTTGGCGTCCATAGTTCTTAGTGAACATGGATGCTTCGGACACTAGGTGGCAGTGCAAACACTACTAAAATATTAAACAAAACTAAAGCAGTGCTCAACAAAAACGATAAAAAAGTGGGTGTGTTATGGCGATGACGTAAAAATAATTACCCTACTCCAACTCTGTAGAGCGCGTGTCCACTGTCCAGCTTTCTATGGTGTTCTTTTCGTTGTAATTACAAGTAGATGATGGGACGTACATCTTAAGTTTTCGTAAATGCAACTGGAGTTTCATTTTGGTGAGTTACTTTTTTTTTATTAAGTGGTCAGTATTTACGTGATCTGCCACATAGTAAAGCCGATACATTTAACAGTTATAACAAATACATTTCCCATGCAGAAATTCTGATATCAGCTGTCTAAAATTATGTCGTAAGAGGGTTGAAAGAAGAGGATGCACCCGTTAGTAGGGTGATTCTAGCTGTACCCAGACTGTTGCTTTTACATTTTTGCTAATATACTCGTTTGGCTACTGTTGTGTTGTGTCATGAGCATAGCACTATGTTTTTCACCCAGCCTTTAACATTTTTTTTACTCATATAAGCGCAAGTTTACAAGTAGTTAACAACATAATCTTTAAACTAAATATCTAAAACTAAATAATGTTTTGTTAAGTGAATAAATTCTTTTTTAAACATTTTTTTATTATGACTGGATACCATAGGCTAGCCTAAAAAAAGGAAAACGCATGGATGGACAAGCAACTATCATTATAGTATTTATTTGAATAATCAAGCCAGTCATGCCCCTAGAGAGCTCAAGCGGCCTGAGGGCACCTACCTCCATTGCTTCCATGCCCTCGGTGCTCCATGCCAAGGATGAGACCAGAAGACACCCTGAGACATGGCTGAACCACAGCTGAGAGAGAGAGAGAGAGAGAGAGAGAGAGTGTTAGATGGAGGAGGCGAGGACGGAGAGCGGAGAGGAAGTACGTGAACGAGAACGGCAAGCTGGAATCTCCCTTTAACTCTTTGGATGGGAATATTTTTGTGTGGTGGACTGGGCACTGCTAGATGGTAGAGAGGCAGAGATGGGTAGATAGAGAGAACAGAGTGAAAAGAGAGGCAGAACTAGAGGGTCACAAGACAAAAAAAAAGACGAGGTGCTGGTCATGATGGAGCCAGGACCGGAGGGAGTCCACCCTCTCTATCGCCATCACCAGAACTGTCCACACCACGAGCAGCAGCAGAGGACGAAGCTCTCAGTCAGCAACGCTCTGGCCGACCAGAGACAGGTGAGCGTGCCTTACACACCTTCACACAGAAACCAGAGGGACTTTCCTTCCCTTTCAATCTAAGTAACGTGCTGGGACAGCCCTTTGGCCCTAGTCTTATGTGCCCTATGGATGTGAGGATGGACTATTGGAACCTGGATCAAAGAACACAGTGTTAAAAGTCCCTAAACCCAGCCAGGAGGGGATGTTTGACAGTAGAGGATAAATGGTAGGCTGTTAATGTATGTTTAATGACCTGATTATCGTCGGGGATCACCTCTCCATCCGGTTTATTTTCTGGTGAACAAGATTGGGGGGGCTCTTGCAGGATTCTCCCTCTCAGACACACACACGCACACACACACACACTCTCTCTTTTACTGTCAGAGCAGGGCAGCAGCCTCCAAATGGTCACTCTGCGTTGTCGACTTGCCAGTATAGAAAGAGCCTGTCACACACATTATCTGATTACCCTTTTGAATGGGGGAAATGGCCTTACCCAGTATTGTATGTGTGTGAGTGTGAACAGTCCTTCAAATCTACTCTCATTTACTTGAATTCCAACCACATTGTATTGTACGGTCATACACTTCGGTTGTGCGGTCTTGAGACATATTTGTCAACTTCTCCTGCAAAATTAGATAAACAGACATACAAAAGTAATGGATTCCATTGTATTTAATACGTAGTCCTGTTTGCAGACTCGCAGCCACTCTCTGAAGCCTGGCTTCATATGGCTGAGACCATCGCCGTTGGGTCGCCAGGCCTGTGTTCCAAGCCGAGGCACCACTTTGGGTGCACGCCTGTTAAATAATGTAAGGCCTCACCGCTGCGGCGTTGGGCTAAGCATGTCAGATTGTGATGGTAGCATGTTTAATGAATGACCCCTAAACCAACATTGACATGGTAGGGCTGAGCGGCTCCCTGGTGTTATTGTAAGGAACCGGCCAGCCTGCACTGCGGTGGCTGTCTCCAGGCGCACTGGGGCGTTTTCAGCAACACTGGAGATTCTCTGGCTGCTGGTGGGCTTGCTGCTTTCCTGGTGCACGCATCTTGCTTCACGTCCACAGTTTCACCATGAAATAGACTTTTGTCATAGAGGTTTGGGGTAATGCTTGTCCCCATACAGAGATGCAATTTGAATAGAGGTAGAATAGACTTCGTAAGGTGTCCTGTTGCGACACCTAAAATGTAGCCTGCACACTCGTGGGACACATACACATTTACAGAACATTTCAGTGTAACTATCCTCACAAAGATGCTTATAGTACTGGAGGTATTGTGTGTGTGTGTGTGTGTGTGTGTGTGTGTGTGTGTGTGTGTGTGTGTGTGTGTGTGTGTGTGTGTGTGTGTGTGTGTGTGTGTGTGTGTGTGTGTGTGTGTGTGTGTCGAGGTTGTGCGAATGGACTGCTGCTTTTTCCAACATGCTCAAAATGTGAAGTATGGGCACCCAGAAGGATGTGGTGAGATGCCCTGACTTAACCTCTCCTCTCCTCTCCTCTCCTCTCCTCTCCTCTCCTCAATGGTTGAATGTGTATCAAAGGTCTTGTCTGTGAGTCCTGTCACTTGCATCCCTCCGACCCAGTGACGGTCAGTGTTACAGTCGAGCGGGCCTCCGTGAGACGGCTCCATGGCCCGTGGACTGGAAAAGAGCTGCCAAGTGAGACTGTCAGCTTCCATCGCACTCCCCCTTCCCTGACAGGAGGGGGGGGAGGGGGGGGGGGGGTCTCTCCCCTCGCATCCGGAGGAAAAGTTTGGTGGAGTTTAGAGTTAACCCTGCCTCTCTGTCGGCCGTGGTCAGTGTCACTGGATAGCTCTCCTACGGTCGAGGCGGCGCCCACTGTATTGCTCTCCGCAAATCAAAGCCTTCACTCCCTGTGATCTGCATGTGCAGCGGATCTGTTGGTCGTGGCCGCTTTCCAATTCTTTAGCTCTCTTTAGCCCAAGCCTAACTGCCGTGTGTGGAAAATGCCACGCTGTCTCGACGTATTCCTTCAGTACGTCGGTTAGACCCTCACAGATCAGATATTCAGGATGCAAGCCAATGGCTCTTGTTTGAAGCGGCTCGGTGTATCTCAGTCAGTCCTGGTTCACTGTGCCAGCGCCTTACCTCACTGCAGAGCGTCGGCCTTTGTATTGTTGAGGTGTGATTGACGGCGCTGCACGTTGGCATGACGCGGCCGTCTCCCACGTCCTCCCCCTTGGGGGGATCTGTGGACGCGCCGGTGAATATGCACCGCGGCGGCAGCGGCATTACCACGAGAGGGCTTAAGTGAGCCGGGCGGAGCGCCTCCTGCTCCCCAGATGGTGGGTGGCTGGCACAGCCCCAGAGCTCCGGAGCCCCGTCAAAAATCCCCCCCCCCTCCCCCTCCCCAGCTCCTTAATATTTAACGTCTGACCTCCAGCCACTGCTGGGAAAGACAGCACGGTCCCCCCCCGGCGGCGGGGGGCCCTTCGTTAGGGAAGGGGACGCACGGTTGCAGCGACCCTGATTGATTCGCCCACCGGCTCCTTTCCTTCTAGAGGTGGCTCCGCGGGCGGGCGGGCGGGCGGAAAGGATCGACGGCTCCGTAGTGGAGACCCCGACTGGCAGACAGACACGGGGAGGTTTGGCACGCGCCCACAGACGAAGCCCGGTCTTCGTCCAGCGTGTGACAATTGTGGGGACTCTGAGAGAGTAAAAATGGGGGGTTTAAAGAGAGCATCGGAGGGGGGGGGCACTTAGCCAACAAATCCAGATGGGCATGACCAGATGTGAGCTTGTATCGAAATGTCACTGTGTGTGCTTGCGTGTGTGTGTGTGTGCGTGCGTTTGTGTGTGCGTATGCATATGCACATAGACTTCCCTCATATGTTTAAATCCACACACAAAACGATGGAGATTAGTGGTTAAAGGATCCGTCATATGGCATTGGGACCAGAGCTATCGACATAATGGTTTAGGGCAGTGCTGTATGTCTATCTTGTACTGTCTATGATTAAAGGACAGAGCAGGGGAAAGCAGCACTTAATTTCCCCTCTCCCTGCTCTGCTTCTGATGGGGAAATACTTCTCTCTACTTATGACTGGGATATACCGCTCAGCTTAACGTGCATCTACCCAACCATCTGTTGTCTGTATACACGGAGCGCACGTTTTGGGAACGCCCTCGCCCTGAACCGACCGTTGATCCATTTGGACCATTGCAGTGATTGTTTTCCCGTTGAGCCGCTCTTCCCATCTCTTCCCTGACCTTGTGCTGTGGCGAAAAGGGAAACCGTTCCCGATCCGAGCCGAGAAGGCGCCAACAGCCGGCCTCCGACCACCACGGCCACAGTTCCCAGAATGCGCTGGACGTGGGATCGGAAGCGTTCCTTTAGGTCCGGCCATGGAGAGCGGCGGGGAAGGTCTGAGGAGAAAGAGCCTCGGCCCTTTCCTCTCGGGAATATGAATGAACATTTCATCGCTGATAGTAAAGCGTCGCGTGTTCAGCGCGTGGCCTCTCCAGCCGGGGACCTCGACCGGCGGCTTGCAGCTCCTGCCTCCGCAGACTGCCGGGATCTCTCCCGCACCCCGGAGCTCAGCCGAGGAGAGGGCGGCGGGTCTGCTCCGGGGCCGCACCCCGCCTCTCTCTCATGTGGTTAGATGGAGAGCGTGGCCTCTTTTGGTTCCAGCTGTAATCTCGCTCTCTGGCTCCCCCCATCCCCCAGCTTCTGTTTGTCATGCTAATGTGCCCACTCCTTCCTCTCCCCTCCTAGGGATTAGGCTCATACAGGGGGAGGGGGGTTACGGCTTGGTGACCAGCTGGTTTAGCGGGTGGGTTTGGGTTGTCTGGCTTCTCTTTCTTCATCTCGGGTCCGTCTTCTACGTACGGTCTTTGGATCCAGCTCCCCGGTAACTCCTCTCTCTCTGTGTCACCACCTGCAGTTCGCTTCTGTCCCCTGAGCGGGGCGCTGTGAACCAGGGCCTCCCCCCGGCCCCCACGGAATCATTAGCCTCTCTCCCGTGTCATTAGCCCAGGATTACCTCTGTAATCGCTCACGCTGGCCGGCCTGTTGCTCCGCGATCTCTGCCTTGTCGATTGAGACGGTGTGTAGCCTTGGCACTGGCTAGTTAATCTCTGAGGGCTGTGGGATAGCTCCGTCCACCAGGCGTGCCTCCTCGCCCAAGCCCACCCGTTCCTCACTTTGAAGACGCTGGTGGCTGTGGATTTACTGCAATCAAATCATGTTTTATTTGTTTTTCTTTATATATATTTTTGTTTATATTACATTTTTTTGAAGCACCCTCTGTCATTTGCAATGCCCAATTTAGTTTAACTTTGCACCCATGTCTAAATGCATTATTTTTTGGATCTCAACCTGGCTCTCTCATTGTTCAGTTCGCCAAGCTCTCGGGTCGTTTACGACTGTGGTGTGTTGACACCCCCGTAGTTCTTTACGTGAGGGAGACCTGCGCCAGGCCCACCAAAGAGAGACCACTCTGCCCACCCCCGGTCTCCCTCTCTCAGGATCTCCTCTCGGTCAACCCCCTCCCCCCCCGTGTCCGTGACGTGGACAACTCAGCTCTGTGGCCGGGCCGGTCTCTGCACCCACTCGACACGCAAGACCGTTCAACTTGCCTGCGGTGCTTTTAAATAAAATGATCGCCTCCATTCCTTTCCCTCACCCCCCCGGGTAACGACTCCAACTTCATCTTTTCTCCCTCCTCCGCCACGGAGAGACGATCTCACACACCTCCCTCCGGTGGAGGGACAGGGTGCGCCGCTCCTCTGGTGGGCCCGGCTCCTTGGACTGGATCAGCTCAGCGGCTTTGGCAGTTCTGGGTCAGACATTAGCCCGCCTGGCCGGTCCGCCTCGTTGGTTCTGCTGGGCTCCGAGTGCGGCCCCACACTGGCCCACTGCCTCTCATCAGCGTCAACGGCCGGGGAGTCCCGCTCTGGCTTCCGTTACGCTGCACCTCGCGGAGCGCGTTCCCTCCCTGGCTCGGTTCCTGAGCTCGTCTCACACACTTTTCGAGGCGGGGGGGAAGACCGCAGTTGAACAGAGTAGGGTGAGACGCGCGTTAGAGCGTCGACTCTGAGCTCTGAAGATTAAAAAAAAAAAAATGTCTTCTTCCTTCGTCCACCTCTGTTTCACCCTCTCCCACGTCCTTCTCGCCCCAGTGGAGATTCAGTTCTATCGATTTAAAAGGGGGCTGAGCATGTCAGCGGAGAGAAAACGTGAGAGCGCGTGTGTGTGTGTGTGCGTGTGTGTGTGTGTGTGTGTGTGTGTGTGTGTGTGTGTGTGTGTGCTCGTGTGAAAACCGTCAAAGAGAGAGACCCCCCCCTATTTACGTCCTCTCCCCCTCCTCCACCCCTTCCCTCTCCCTCTGTGTCTCCACGGCTTAGCGCCTGTCAATAATAGATGAGCCCCCCCCCCGTACCGTCATACTCCCCCTGTACTGTAGTAACACCACTGTAGGTCACTGGGACAGGGGAGATGGTCGCTGCCAGCCACAACACTGATACATGATTCATAGGAGGAAGATGAAAGGCCATTGTATGATGTGTCCCATTCTGCAGATACTGTATCTATCACACGGAGTGTGTGTTTTACCATACTTTATGGTCTGCGAAATGGACTAGTATTCTGACCGTGACGAGGAAAAAACCTCGCCGGCTCTGGGTAATATTTTCTAAGACGTTATATGACGTTATTCTTTTGGTGGAGGCCTCCCAATCTGAGATTTGAATCCTGTTCTGTCAGAGTGGTCTGTAGAGAGGGGCAGTGCTGCCCTCTTCTGGTAAACGGCTGTGACAACACCCTGGCTCAGAGATGTGTAATTATTGTAAATAGATTTAATTTGAAATTGACCTAATGTAAATATGTAATGGTGCAATAGGTTGGGGTTACCTGTGGGATTGAATTTTGTTAAAATATATCTAAATGTATTTCTGATTGTATTTTATATAACAAAACATACTTTAGGTCAAAAAATGTAACAAATATAATCTACCGTATGAATGTTATCTGAGTGTCATTTGTTACCTAGTTTAAACCATCTAAGTCTTATTCAGTGTTTTTGGGTAGACACAATGAATACATTTGAATTAGTGGGAGAGCAGAATGGCGACCCTGGTAAAATCAGGACAACACATTACCTTCCCGCCTCCCACCTTCCAGCGCTATTTCAAAGAAAAGCTCCTCAGACTTCCTGCTCTTTTTTTTCTGAGCCAAGATGAATAAATAAACGAGATGCCTTACTCAGGCTAAGGACCTGGGACGGGAGAGCCCTTGGCGTGCTCTTGGCTGAGCAGGATAAATCAGTTGGCTGATGTTTGACACAGGTCGCCGGGCGTGTCTCTGTCAGGTGGTGACGCCTCTATGGAGTGATGGGTGTTAGGTCACTAAGAGGATTGTCGCCAGCTGGTGGCCCGGATGCCACGGCTGGCTGCCCGTATCGCTGACTGGCCCCCGTTCTAAATCCCCCCTGCTCGGACACTAAGCTAGGGTGCGTCCCCCTTCTCTTTCAGTCACCCTCTCTGTCTAGCCTGTGGTCCTCCATGTCCCTCCCCTCCTCCTGTGCCTTGATAGCTCTCCTACATTCTCTAGGCACAAAGGTCAGTGGGGAACATAGTGGACAGTGACAGAAGCAAAAAAAAGAGGCGCTACTCAGAAATAGTTTTTACAGAATCAGACACAAAGACATTTGGACTGAGACAAACAGACTGATTGTCTAGAGAGAAGCAGATTGTCGAATGGACAGACCTATAGAGGCAGCCAGGTCGGCATAGTGGCCCAGCTAGTCGGGCAGGCAACAGGTTAAGTCTGGCTAATCAGCTTGGTGCTCCTGGATGGATCTAATCTGGTAACAGGATTTCATTTTTTTTTAGTATCAAGCATCTATCAACAGCCCTGCCGGACCCGAGCGGACCTCAAACCCTAGGGAGTCAGCCGTACTCAATAACCCCGCAGCTCCCCCAAGCGGCTAAGGCCAACGACCCGGGCTGCACAGCCAGAGAGGACGGCTCGAGGGCCAAGCCGCGCCACTAGCATGCCCTCCACTGTTCCGCCCATTCCTAACCGACTTTCAAAAGGTTCGTCGTAGTGCGCGGTGTTAAGTGTTTGGAGCGCCGGTTCAGAAGGCCTGCTGTTTGTCAGGGCGTTCAGGGGAGGATACCAGCGCGGTGTCTTATCTAGAGAGCGTGGCCTTGGTGTGTGCGGGTGGTGTGTGCCCCAGGCCCAGCGAACCGTGCCCAGTATCAGTGAGGGGAGGGGAGGGGAGGGGCTGTGCCAGGAGACAGGAAGCTCAGGGTGGATAGTGCTATCTCAGCCACGCCGTGGGCTAGTGTTACCAGGCAGGCTCAATGGGGCTCTGTCAAACACACACACACAGACACACGCACACACCTGCTTATCACACACCTTCTCAACACTCTGCAGTTATCACTCCCCGTATTTTTTTTCACTCTTTGACTTACACACACACACACACAAACACACACACACACACACACACTCACACACACACACACATATATATATACACCCGTTCACAATCACACACACTTAAAGTGAAGAGCCTGAGCTCTCTCCAGTGAGGCTGGAGGCTCCACTGTGCTGGCTCGGCCAGGAGGAGAGTTTAGCCTCTGTTAGCAGGGAGAGCCTCGGTTAGCCTGGCGGCCGTGAGGGACTACATTGAGCCCACTGCAATGCTACACGCTGCCAGCCAGAGGAAATGCTGCTGCTGCACTATCGCTAACCCCCCCCTCTCTCTCTCTCTCTCCCCCCCCCCCACCCTCCCCCACCCCACCCGGCTACTGGGGCTCACTCTTCATGCACACTAACACACACACACACACAAACACACACGCAGACACACAGTAGCAGACTCACACTCTGGCCTGAGTGTGAGTGCGTGTGTGTGTGTGTATGTGGATGAGCTTCAATGGGTTTTAGCTGTATGTTTGTGTGTGTGTCTGTGGATGAGCTTCAATGGGTTTTTCCTGTATCTGTATGTGTGTGTGTTCTACATGCATTAGATATCAGACCCCCTCCCCCCTGTCCTGTCTGCAGAGCTAAGCTGAACCCGGTAGCCTCCTTTTGTAGTCATCCGGGGGCAGGGCACAGCGCCAACTGGAACGGAACAGCACCAGATAGGTGAGTGGGGTCAACACAGATAAAAAACACACAGTACCTTACTTCTACACAGTCACAAGAGAGAAGGCGGGGTTAAAGAGAGAGAGAGAGTGGCAGAGGGAGGTTGTGAGGGTGGGTAGGGTGGGAACTAAAATAGAGAGGGAAGAGGGTGAGGTGAACGAAAGGAGAGAGAAAAAGCGAGAGAGAGAGAGAGAGAGAGAGAGAAAGAGCAAGAGAGAGAGAGTGTGAGTGTGAGTGAAACAGAGAGAGAGTGAGAGAAACAGAGAGAGAGAGAGAGAGAGGGGATAAGCAGCTCCGGCAGCACCTAGCCCAGCCCAGAGCCTCTCTCTCAGGCTGCCAGCCCTTCCCGCGGTGCGGAGCCACAGTCCCTTAGCCGCGTCTGCTGTGGACGAGCCCGGAGGCTGCCCGGGTTGGAGCAGGGCTCACAGGACTGCAGAGCACATGTCCGACGCTCAGCCCCCCCGAGTTCTTCTTGCAGTTGTTTCTGCGCACCAAGGCTACTTTGAGGAGACGACTATTGTTGGAAGACTACTTTGAGGATAGCCAGGTTCATGCACCTTTTTGGATCCTTTCTTTTTGGGATTATCTATTTAAATTACATATATTTTGCTGTCCTTTGATGTCCTGTAAGAGCAAGTGGTTTTGATCTAATAACCACTGACTGTACAGACGGTTTGAGGTTTGGCTCAGTCAGATGCTGACCCAGTGCTGGCTCGGAAGATCAACGTTGACTTTTTGTTCTTTCTGGAGTGGACCCCATGTGTGTTTGGGCGTGTGGGCATGTTCCTCCTGCACCACACGTGTGTGCCCGGGCGGAACCCTTCCAGCTGCTGTTGAGCGTGCGAGAGCGTGCCTACACGCTCTGATTGGAAACAGGAAGGAGGAGGTTGCTGCCGCTCCAATCAGCGTGCGCGACGACATTCGCAGCGTTCCCTGGGGAAAGGGAGGAGGCTTTAAGGACGAGGCGGACGAAAATGCCCGCCATCCTGGTGGCCTCTCAGAAGATGAAGCCAGGGATGAAGTCGGGACTCCCCAAGCTCAAAGCCCGCGCGGCCCACGGCAGCCAGCCCAGAGCCAGGCCCGTCCTGCAGGTGACCCGGGTGGGCACGGCCCCCCCGGCCAACCCCCAAACACCCAGACCTCCACGGAAACAGGCTGGTCGGCTCAGCCTCATCCCCACTAAGGTTCCCCCCATAGCCCAGAGGGAATCCAAGGGAAAGACCCAAGGTGTGATCCATGGGGAGCTCCAAGGAGAGACACCTGGGCTGGATATGGGAGGCTCTCAGGAGCAGGAGCCGGAGGAGGGAGAGGATGTGGAGAATGATGTTGGCATGGGGCTGGAGCTGGTTTCAGACGCAGACACCGAATCAGAAACTGACATTTCGTTTGCAGATTCGGAGAAGGACCCAAAGGTTAGATGACTACTCGCGTTCAGGTGTTTCATCCAGACATACTAGCGTCTCCTTTGACTGAACCCAATACATTATCACATATTTCAACACTCACTAGCGTGCCTTCATATCAGGGCTGCGTGCACGTTGGCTTGAAACACGGTGAGGCAAATTTTGAATTCTAGCAAACAACTAGAAGTTGGCGTGAGCGAGTGCGGCAGCGTTAGGACGCCCTGTCTCGACGGCCGTGACCGTGACTCGTCTTGACGTGTGAGAGGTGTTACACCTATTGGCTGCGATGGCAAGCGCCCCGGCCGTCACGGCTGCACACGCACACCTGTTGCCGCTTAGCGCTTCGTCAAGGGCGCGTGACTTTGCGTCGGCGCCACTGGGACTCCGGGGCTCCGTGCCGGCATATGGAGCAGGGCAAAGCGCCGGGTTCAAAGTCGACTCGAGTTAGGTGAAAGGCTGTGTGTCTTGAGTTGGGATTAAGTGGATATTTACACCTGCTCTGCCGGCTCGGTCTTGTGGCAGAGGGCTGCAAAAGGCAGATGGTGTGCTATGTGTGTGTGTGTGTGTGTGTGTGTGTGTGTGTGTGTGTGTGTGTGTGTGTGTGTGTGAGAGTTAAGAACCTTGCAGGATGTAGGTCTTGTTTACGTATTAAATAGCTCTTTAGCCCTATGGCTGCCTGGCTATGTAAAGCTCTGAATGCCTCCACATGCAGATGCACTGGCAGCGAGGCCATGTCTGCAGCGCTCCATACCGCTCCGCTAGGCCTCCACCCTCAGCCAGCTGCCGTCAGCGGGCCATGGTGCTGTGAGGGGGCAGCCTGACTGATGTGGTGCCACCAGGCTCTCCCCTGTCATTACCGGGCCACCGCAAACCGAGACCTTACCGACCCATCTGTTTCTAGTGGAAGGTTTAGACCAGGACGAGGCCGGTACTGAGGTGGGAAGGCGGGGTGGCCGGGGGCTGGGGCCAGAGAAGAGAGCTGGGGGGTTAGCACTGAGGATGGATGTGGGGGTGGAGATGTGGCTGAGCCTGAGGTTAGTTATGGAGGTACAGACGGGGTGAGCCTGGGGCTGGACATGGGTCTGGACATGGGAAAGACAGCCACTGTAGGGCATGGCTGGGCCTGAAACAAAGTTAACCAAACTCGCATACCAGCCCCACCTGAGAAAGAACAGGGACACTATTATACAAATATTTTATTTATTTATTTATTTATTTTATTCCTGTTTCTTTTTTAACGTTTTTTTTGTGTCTTTGAATAAAGGGGTTAAAAATAGAACAGCAGTCTGTGGATCTGAATAGCAGGAATAACACAAAGCCAGCCGGTATTTATTGGTATGGGGTAACTCGCTTGTTTCTGTTGGACTCAAATGAGTTAAACAACTCTTTTTCTTACTTCTATGAATGACACAACCACATGGCATTGGCAGACAAAAGGGGAGGAAAGGGGGAGGAAGAAAAATGTAAAGTACAGTTTGCTGGGAGGGCAATCAATCAATCAAATCAATGTTTTTGCAGCCTGTCTAATTAGCAAACTGGTGGATAAGGTCATGAAAGATCTCACTTAAAATATTTTAAATACTACTTCGGTGCTTGTTAATTGTGTCGGCAAAGGGAATGTGGAACACCTGATACGTTCCTCTGATTTCAGTATGAGCAGTGAACGATTCCAAAAGCAGCAACAGCCTGCGATGGTATGGCGACTATAATCATGTGACCTAGTGTCCCACTGACACACTGGCAGAGTCTCACGGCAGACTTTCTGCTGCCCCCTGCTGATGCTGCTACTCTGCACACATGGAGAATTTCAAGCAAGAAAATCTGATCTGGAATCAGTGTTTTCATATCAATGCTATTGTTTTCGGATTCCAAGAGCCCAGCTCTCTGCTTAATGCTCTGAACCTGACCCGGTTTGATCCACATTACGTGTCGGTTAGCAGACAGGACCATTTGGTCAACCTAATTTCCTGTGGCTAAGGACCGCTTCTAGTTAGTCCAATAATTGACTGTCTTATCCTCCACCTTTCACTCTTCAGTGCCCATCTGGTGTCATGAGCCCCCCCCCCCCCCCCCTCGGCCCGTGGGGACGGCCCTGCTCATTAAGAGCCTCTTATTGGCCTTAAACACTGAACAATGCACACCCACTCCATGCAGCTACGCTGCTGACTGATTACACAGGCTTACAAGCAGATGGAGAGTCTAGATGAGGTTTTGTTGTGTGAAAAGCCCTGCTTTGATTGAGAACATATTGCACTCGTTACAATGAGATGTCCTCCTTTGTGTAAAGAAGGAGCTTCGCTGCCTCCTTCCAAGCCACTTCAAACGAGAGTCTGATGGGAATGACTTTGATGGCTAGTAGTCAAGGGGACAGGAGTCGTTCTAATACACACTATGTTATGTGTGCCCTTGAAGCTGGCCAGTGGTGTGCCTCTTAATAAAAATTATAGACAATACTGTACAAAAGTTTTAGGTAGGGGATGCTGTTTTGAAGGCAAAGGGTGGTCACAACAAATGTTGATTTGATTTTCCCTCACTTTGTATTTTATGAATTAAAGAAATAAACAATTAACATTTATATGTTATATATAATTTTTTATTATTTTTTAGACTTCACACCTGCCTAAAACTTTTTCACAGTGTATGCTCACAAACGTTCATACAGAGACAGACACACTCCCCTTTGTCTTTGTCTAATGTTTTCAGATCTACACAGACTGGGCCAACCACTACCTGGTAAAGTCTGGTCACCAGCGGCTGATCAAGGACCTGCAGCAGGACCTGAACGATGGCGTCCTATTGGCCCAGCTCATCCAGGTGGTTGGTAAGGGACACTTGATTGGTCATGGTCATAGAGGTTATCGGCAGGGTCAGGCGGAATTGGTCAGGCGATCTTTGAAGTGTAAGGACTTTAAGCAAATCTAAATACATAGGATGTGGTGCTACACCATCCATTAGTTACAAAAGAATTTTACTATTAATTTATTTCTTTTGCCACGTAAACACAAAGATGCATTGCAAATGATATGACAACCACGAGTTCAAAGTCCAATTGCCTCTTTCATTTCAGCCAATGAGAAAATAGCGGACATCAATGCCTTCCCCAAGAGCAGGATCCAGATGGTGAGTGGTCCTCCATCACCTCCCAGACCACACTCCTAGAGGCTTAAGTGGTTACTCTGTCACAGCACACAGCATGGCATTATCTCCTTGTCTCAGCGAGATGATCAGGCATCCGTGTTCAGCTCCACAGGGCAGCCATGGACACCAGTAATGCTGTCAAGATGATCCCCTGTACATTTTGAATTTGACAACCCCCTCCTCGACACACACACACACACGCACACACGCACAGACCCCTAGAAGGAAAAAGACCTGACAATCCCCTGCTCTAACAGTTGTAATTTTGCCAGCATTTCTTGCTTGGTGACGGAGCAGTCCCTTCTCTCTCCGGCTACGCTCTCGTTACCCCAGGAGAGAGAGAGAGAGGGAACGTGTGTGCGCGTGCGTCTCCTGTCGTGTGTCGCGCTATCTCGCGGGCCCAGCAGGGCTGCGGCGTGCAGGTCTTAAATAGACCAGTGTCCCACCAAGGCCCATCTGCCATCCGCCAACCACAACAAACACACCAGGCCTGGCCTGACCTTCTGGCTGCCGGCCTGTGGAGCCGGCTGCTCTCCTCCCAGAGAGCTCCGCTGGCCCGTGTTACAACAGTTTGCTGTTTGTGGATGGTCCCGCTCGGTTTCCCCCTTTGATGTATGACTTTTTCCTTTTTCTTTTTTGCGGTCTTTGCTTTGTTCCGGGCTCACTCTTGTTGTGGCCGTGTTTTGCGGCGGGGCGTGCGTAGGTACCCTCGCGGGGTTCTGGCGGCAGCTTGGCACGGCACACGGGAAGTAGGGTTTACGCTGAAATAACGAGTGGCGGGATGAATGGAGGTCTTTCACGGAGGGGTGTCACCCCTGACGTGAACTTCCTGGGTTCCGAGAGCGATCGGGTCCGGGGGGGGGGGGGGGGGGGGGTCTCTTCAGAAGCAGGGTGTTTCGGGCCGCGTGGAAACACTTTGAGCGGGCCTTTCTAAATCAGAACAGTCGTAGCTATGTTGTTGTTATTGGCTCCATGTTTCCTGTTTTGTTGCAGTCGTTTCAGTCGTTCAGGGTTTTAGTCACAGTTGGGTTTTTGTCACAGTTGCATCTCGAGTCTCAGCCAAAAGTGTGTGTGTGTGTGTGTGTGTGTGTGTGTGTGTGTGTGTGTGTGTGTGTGTGTGTGTGTGTGTGTGTGTGTGTGTGTGTGTGTGTGTGTGTGTGTGTGTGTGTACTGTGGTGTGTGTTTCATGATCCTGGGTTCATTTATGATACTGT
>JAPMUY010002780.1:67500-75000 GCA_026901105.3 Galaxias olidus
TCTGTCCTCCTTCCCCCCAGCGAGGAGCACCGCGGCCTCCCCCGTCCCCATGGAGCGCCCCCTGTCCCCGGCCCCCTCCCTCTCCCTGTCCCCCTCCGCCTCCTCCATCCCCCAGCCCCTGGCCGGCGCCGGCAGCAAGTCCTGGCGGGGCAAGTCCCTGAGCGCCAAGCGCAGCGTCACGCCCTCCGTCCTCTCCGTGTCGCCCCCGCCCCAGCCCAAAGCCCCGGAGGCGGCCCCCAAAGCCGGCGGCCAGCGGTCCATGCTGGAGAAGCTCAAGCTGTTCAACAGCGGCAAGGCGGCGTCCAGGAACAGCGCCGGGACGCAGACGGAGAGCCAGGCGGAGGCGGAGAGGCGGGGGAGCGGGGCGAGGAAGGCGGAGAGGAAGGCGGAGAGGAAGGGGGAGAAGAGGGGAGAGAAGAAGAAGGGAGGGAAGAGGTCGGCGAGCGGCTCGTCGCTGGCCGAGGCGACCAGCGGAAACCTGCGGTCGGCCGGTTCCAGCACCCCGACCCCCAGCCCCAGCCCCAGTCCACCCTCCCCCAGCCCCACCGCCACCAGCCCCAAGCTGGCACTGAGGGGCATCGCCCAGAGGACCCTGGGCCGGGCGCTCACGCCCAGGAAGAGCTTCGCAAGGCAAGCCGACAAGGACAAGACCAGGCCCAAGGACAAGGAGAAGTCTGGGGCCCGGGAGAAGGAGCAGGTGGGCCAGGGGTCCAGACCCAGCGAGCTTATAGAGCCAGAACCAGTGGACGTAGAACCCAGACAGGTCAGGCTGCTAATCAATCAACCAGCCAGTCAATGAATATGTCCATTTTTCAAACCACAGTCCTCGTTTATTATGTTTCACACTCATTCTCAAAACTTCTGTTTAAACTCATCTCTTTACCTAGTGTATATTTCAACTGACGCTAGCTGTGGTCTTTCCTGTATCCTTTACCATTGTAACGTTGATGTTGTGCATGTTTTTCACACGTTTTGTGCTGGTGTAGGAGTGGAATGTCTCCGAGGCAGAGCCTTCTAGGAGAGGCAACAGCAAAGGGTCCAGCCTTATCCCTAAAGGCAGCAAGGCCAGCACGGCCAAGCGGGACACCCCATCGCCCACCCCCACCGCCAGTGCTGTCCTAGCCCCGAGCGGCATCCCCAAGCCGGGCTCCAGGAGAGCCAGGGAGCCCCCGGCGCCCCCCGCGCCCCCCGCGGCCAGGGAGCTGGAGAGGCGCGGCAGCGGCCGAGGCAGCGCCCTGTCCGTCCACCGGGGGCACCTGGACAGCCCCGCCTCCAGTTCCTGCTCCAGCCTGGCCTCCTCCTCGGAGGGCCGCTGTCCCAGCCACGGGGGCTCGTGCTCGGCGCCCCTGGTGGCGGGGGCCGGTACCGCAGACTGCGGTTTGGCCGGCGTCCACCTGCCCAGGCCCCTGCAGCAGCACAGCCATCCCAACACGGCCACTGTGGCCCCCTTCATGTACAGGTAAGACGCTGTGGGGACGGAGAGACGGAGACAGAGAGACAGAGAGAGACAAAAGGAGACATAGGTTACCCTCATTGCTTTCTGTCGTCTCCCGTCCTCCAGGTCTCAACCCGACGTGAGTCCCGGGGCGGGGCTCACAGAGGCGTGGCCCCCGGAGTGTCAGAGCCGGCGTCCGGCAGCCCTCAGCCAATCGGCGCACGGCTCGCTGGAGGACCTCACAGGTGCGGTTGCTCCTCCCGTCGTCTCTTTGGGAGGCTTGTGTGTCCCTCTGACGTTGAATAGCTTTAGATCTGTGTAGAACAACGTCCCCCGAACACAAACACACACCCCCTTTGTTACATGCCCTAGGCCTAGGTGTCCGTTGAGACAGGCCAAAAGGCACCGTGGTATGGCTGACGCAGGAGTTTAATCCGTGAAATCTACATTATGACCGTGCCCTGAAAGAGAGAGAGAGAGAGAGAGAGAGAGAGAGAGAGAGAGAGAGAGAGAGAGAGAGAGAGAGAGAGAGAGAGAGAGAGAGAGAGAGAGAGCTCTGACACGGCCGTGGTGTAACCATGAGGAAGTTGATGAGAGCTTTGTCTCAGAGTGACGCGGAGGGAGGGAGGGCGGCAGAGAAAGACAGACAGAGGCCACTGAATGAATGGGACGGAGCTCATCTGCATGTTAAAGGCTGAAGGCGATGCAATGCAAAGAGTTGCCAAGGACTCCAGCCGTTTGAGTGTGTGTCTGAGTTCGTGCTGAACGTGTGTGTGTGTGTGTGTGTGTGCGTGCGTGCGTGTGTGTGTTTACGAGTGCACGTGTGTTTAGTGGGTGGCTGAGAAGTTGTTTCTCTGGTGGGTCTGTCCATAGTCACTAGTCAGAGTGGAGGCTGCGTTCAGCGCGGAGCCTCAGTGTTAGAGCAGCTCCAGAACAACCACCGTTAAAAGGCTCCAGTCTTCAGGGGACCGTCTCTACAGAGAGCTGCTAGTCAGAAACGCTTCCCATTGGAGAAATGGACCAGACCCGAAAGAGTGGCAGCTATGACAGCCAATCGGACTCTGTGAACGGCATGGAGGTCGGACGGAGGATAGACACAGAAAGTGGGTGCTACGGAAACGACCCCAGTGACCCTGCAAACCTTCTAGCTGCGAGTGCAGAGGTCACCGTGCAGTCTAGTCTGGATCTGCTCCGTGAGGAGGGACATGTGGAGCTTTCCTGTCCGGGGCGAGTGTGCCGGGTGCACCTGCAGTTCAGCTGTGCGTGGGACGGCATAGCTCGGCTTAACCAAGAAACATTTCTTACTGTGCTGGATATATGTCAGAAACACCACAGTAAGTGTGTGTGAGCGTGTGTGTGTGTGTCGGTGTGGGTGGGTGGGTGTAGGCTCTAGAGGCTTGGCAGGATTGCTATTCAAGAGCAGATTCATCCCAGTGAAAGAATTTAAAGGCGACCAAAGCTCATGGAATGCTCGTGATACAAACACACAAACATACCCACTCGCATATGAAAACACAAAGGCATTAAACTTGTGTGAGGGGAGTGTACAATTATAGTATAAATCAAACGAGCGTGGATGGGCAAGTGTAAAACGTGTGAAAGAAACCGAGCGTGAGTGTGTGTTTGTGTGGGTGTGGGTGTGGGTGTGGGTGTGGGTGTGTGTGTGCTTGTGCTCCAGGCCCCCTGCCTCCCGTCTTGTGACAGCTCCACACAGCAGAACCGGAGCCCAGCAGATTAACCCTCCTCTGCCCTCCCGGCTGGCTGTGGTGGGGAGGGCTGGGGCCCAGGCTCCGGGGTGAACGAACCATTTAGCTGCAGCCCACAGACAGGCCAACCGGTCCCCAGGCGTGTTGTGTGTTATGTGTGACTTCAACAAATTTGTCTTTTTTTTACTCTCTCTCTCAAGCCAACCAAGGAGAGGCGGAGGAGAGTGTTCAGTAGGGTCTTGTGTGGTGTTTTGGTTCGTCCACCGTCCACCATTTTAGCTTCAGCCCGTAGCCAACCAGTGCCCAGACGTGTTATGGACCACAACGACTTCGTCTTTTTTTTACTGTCTCTATCTCTCTCTCTCTCTCTCTCTCTCTCTCTCTCTCTCTCTCTCTCTCTCTCTCTCTCTCTCTCTCTCTCAACCAAGTCAACCAAGGAGAGGCTGAAGAGAGTGTTCCTGTAGGGATGTTTGGGTTCCTCTGTCTGGGGTTCATGTTGGTCTAACTAGTGGACGGTTCCTTCTCTCTCCTCCATCAGCCGAGGATGCCGAGACCCGTCGCCTGAGGACTGTGAAGAACATCGCTGACCTGAGGCAGAACCTGGAGGAGACCATGTCCTGTCTGAGGGGAACGCAGGTCAACCACAGGTGGGTTGTGTGTGTGTGTGTGTGTGTGTGTGTGTGTGTGTGTGTGCTTGGGTGTGTGTGTATGTGTGTGTGTGTGTGTGTGTGTGTGTGTGTGTGTGTGTGTGTGTGTGTGTGTGTGTGTGTGTGTGTGTGTGTGTGTGTGTGTGTGTGTGTGTGTGTGTGTGTGTGTTGTGTGTGTCTGGGTGTGTCTGTGTGTGTGTGTGTGTGTGTGTGCGTGCGCTTGGGTGTGTGTGTATTGCAGAGCTTGACCCGGGGGCGATCCGTCACAGTGGCCCCGCCTGTGTAGCTGAGACATCTAAACAGAGCTTGCTATCAGGCTCCCTAAAATGCAGCATCAGTCTGTTTTATAGTTTAGGGGGGGGGGGTGTGATTGACGTGTTTGATTGACGTGGGAAGGAGGCGAGGCCACCCCTGGGTGTGCCGTCATGGCGGTGAGCGCGGAGGGGCCGGCCCCGGAGCTCGGAGACCGCCTTTTGTCCCCTGACTGACACTTGGCCCAGAGGTTCTGAGTGCAGCCGTGAAATCACGGGCCGTGGGGGGGACAGGACACCTGATGGGAGGGGGAACACTGGGTTCAAAGATGCTTGTCCCCCCCCCGCCCCCCAACTCCCAGATCCTGGATAGGGATGAATGCTCCCCCACTGGACTCCTTCAAAAGCAGGGTTCTAGGACTTAAAAAACTTCGGCAAACTCAAGTTTCCTACATAAAACGTTGGAAAAAGGACGAGCTGTTCTCAGATCTGTGGCCTTGTTCTGTGTTTTACCCCGGCCCCGCAGGTTAACAACCCTCACTGAAGGTTCGGTTCCTCGTTTATTTGTGTCTCACCTCTCTCTCTCTTTTTCTACCCTTTCTTTTCCTCCCCAGCTCATTGGAGGCCACCGGGGACGGTGGCGTAACCATGGACACCACTACGGGAGGGAGGGGCCTGCTCAGCCCCTGTCCCCGCCCCTCTTCCACGTTGCCATGGCGACTTAGCTCCTCGTCTGGCCTGCCCCGTCTACAGGCGGGCGACGCCCCCTCGTCGGGGACCGGCTACGCGGTGCCGGTATTGGCCAGCCGAGCCGTCAGTCCTGAGGGTGGGCGGTACCTGCGGAGGCAGACACCAGCCGGACAGGAGAGTAGGATGGTCAGTGTTCCAGTCCACTTAGGAGTGCGTTTCCCACCTGTGGGGACCAGGGCTTCCCTCTATTTGGCACAAACCACCTTTATTTAATTCCCGAAGGACAAGGTGGAGGAGGTGACTGACGTCACCATGGAGACGGAGGGCTACGCCAGCGATGTTGACGACCTAGGAAAGGGCCTCCGGATGGACACGCTCACCAGCGGGTCAGTAGCCACTACTTAGACCTACTGTAGCAGTAGCACGCCACCAGATGGCGCCTTTTCTGCACTCTGGCAATGAAGGCAAATAGGAGACCCAGTCCAGTGCCATGGCATATTAAATAGCATCTGGCATCGGGACCATTCCCTGTCAAAATATTAAGCACGGTCAAAAGACATCCTGTTATTTCATAGCCCGTGGAGTATTTGAATGTCACTTCAGACTTGGGTTAATGTATTTTTGTTCTTATCGATATTACACTTGCATAAACAGAGTGGGCTTGTCTAAAGTCATACTGTGTGTGCCAGAGGGACTTTGCCATCAGAAAATACTGTATAGTCACAACATCCCGCTTTATCAGGGATCCTCCACTGTTCAACTTTCCAAATCAGATCAAATGCATTTGTATGGCACATGGCATACACATGGGCAATTCAATGTGCTTCACGCAAGGCGAGGCAACCGATTCACAGTGGTGAGATCGGTGTGTGTGTGTGTGTCCGTGTGTGATTGGATGTGCGTGCGAGTGCAGCGTGTAGCTGCAAGCAGACAGTCAAGACGACAGTCAGACAGGGGTTGCAGGCCTATTAATACACTGGCCTGCCTGCGTGCTCCGTGGAGGGAGCGGGTCATGGGAAATATGTCTGAGACGGCCAGGCTGACAGGCAGACCGTCAGAGAGAGAGAAAGAGAGAGAGAGAGAGAGAGAGAGAGAGAGAGAGAGAGAGAGAGAGAGAGAGAGAGAGAGAGAGAGAAAGAGAATGCTCCGGCAGAGCTGAGAACTACACTAGAATGCCAGAGGGACCCGAGAGGCAACATTTTTACGCAGGGCAAAGTTTCACATCCGAGGCCGAGCAAACACACACATCCATGTGCTTGGGTCCCAGGCGTGCACGCATGCTCTCACGTGCGCGTAAGAAGTCGTATCCGCGGAAAAAACGGCCCCAAGCGCCGATCCCCCTCCCCCTCCTCTGTCTCCCATCCCCCTCCATGTCACACACACACACAGACACACACACACACATCCATCCCAGGCCCAGTCGAGCGGGGGTTAAAAAGCGTGATTACACCACAGTCAAGTGAATCATTTAAGCGGGGAGGTGATGCAGGTGCCGACACACACACACACACACACACGCACACTCACACACAGAGAGAGAAACCGAGCCAAGCTGGCTCAACATGTGCAGTCTTCCTGGCAGCCCGGTGAGTAAGGCGATTGTGTTCCCGGCAGGCTGATCAGAGTGGACAGGCTGGGGCAGGATCCGTGTGCCGCCTGGCACTCTGTGCACCGCGCCGAGGGTTTGTCCTCCCACTGGGTGCAGGGGCCGCCGCCACCTCGGTCCCTCACCTTTGGCTTTGGAGGTCAGGGGCCCTCAGGGCGTCCCTTGTTGCCAGTGCAAATACCTGCCTGAACTTCAAATTCCCACACACCGTGAGAGAGGGACACGCGAACGGCAACGCGCACGTACACCTGCAGGACGACTCTGTTGTTTAGTAACCAAAGTGGCTGGAGCAACTGCTCGCTCCCCCTCCCTGAATTCTCTCTCTGTCTCTTTCTCTCTTTCTCTCTTTCTCTCTCTCTCTCTCTCTCTCTCTCTCTCCCTCTCTCCCGCCCTCATTCCCTCCCTCTCTATCTCTCTCTCTCTCTCCTCTCAACTCGCTGACCTCTCCCCATCTGAGAGTGACCAGAGTTTAGACAAGGCATGGCCGACGTCATTCTCCTGCAGGGTCCACTGCTCCCATCCCCCCACGGTGTCCTCTGCGGCTTGGTGTAGTTTTGACGGTGGATGTTTAGTTTGTCCTCAGTGTAGTTTAGAGTACAGTTTTGATTGGTTCCCTGCCTCCTTCTAAGAATGCCTACCTGGAAGCAGCCCCTCCCCCTCGGCGCTGGCTAAGCTCACACCATGGCAGCCCCGTGAGTCACTTGTGGTGAAACAAACACAACCCCCATTAAAGTCCTCTCTTTGTTTTTTCTCTGCGTCGTTTCCACTCTGCTCAAGGAGAGAGAACACACACACACACGCGCGCGCGATCGCACGCACACAGACAAACACACGCCCTGTTGCTGTGAGTGCCCGTTACCAGTCCGGCTGGTTCTTCCACAGCCAAGCCGTCTTGACAGCGGCTTGACCAGAGGCTAGCCGTCGTCACGGGAAACGGGACTTCCTCCGGCAAGTCTGGACGTTAACGCCCCCTCCCCACCCCCCAGTCAAACGGCTTTTAACCTCCCCACCTCCTAACCCTAACCCCCCCCCCTCCCCCCCACCCAACCCCTTCCTCCTCCACCAACACCTCCACAGGCCTGTGGCCCCTCCCCCGCAGCCTCGTGACAGCCACCCTCTCGTCCTCATCTCACTGGTGTGAGGCTGACAGAGAGAGAGAGAGAGA
>JAPMUY010002780.1:80000-202500 GCA_026901105.3 Galaxias olidus
ACAATGGAGCAATAAACGCTCGTCTGCATGGATCTACCGGGGCCCATTGTGTTGTGGGCGTGATGGTGTGAACAGCTTCCTACTACCGGCTGCTTTGATCCAAACCTGATGCCTGGACGCCTCATTCAGGGAACAACGGGGCTCAAGCTTACTGCTTGGACGAGAATCACTGTAAATGTGACCACTCTCTCACACACACACGCACACACACACACACACACACACACACACGCACACACACACACACACACACAGAGGATAGGTGGCCAGCATGGCTGTTTTCTAACCGGAGTGTGCCACAGGGCTTCCACGGTCCCTCAGGGTTAGAATGAGATTAGGAGGCTGTGAGAACGCCCCACAGAGGCAGTGTGGTGCAGCCAAACCATGGAGCTAAGCGGTCGCATGAGCAGGGGAACATTACCATTTGAACAAGAAACCAAGAGGGGAAATGCCACCCGAACACTGGATTACGTTCCTGTTGCTTCTGTGGGTAAAATCATACCAGATCAGGGCAGTAATGTGGTTTGGTGTAATCTATCACATCACAACTGGGATAAGCAGAGCAGGTTTAACATGGTGGACTCACTCATCAGAACTTGGCTCTGAATGTGATCTTCTTACGGAACAAACTGATTTAAGGGTGGAACGTTCCCTTTTCCAAACAGCTGTGTACACTATGGGGTCATCTCCGAGAGAAGTGTGTGTGTGTGTGTGTGTGTGTGTGTGTGTGTGTGTGTGTGTGTGTGTGTGTGTGTGTGTGTGTGTGTGTGTGTGTGTGTGTGTGTGTGTGTGTGTGTGTGTGGGTGCGTGTGTGTGTGTGTGTGCGCGCGCGCGCGCGAGGCAGACACATACACACACATACAGCAGTGTGGAACTTTGGACAACCTGCTTGTTCAGTGGAATGTGCCCATCAAACCTCCCGTCCTCCCTGTGTGTGTGTCGTGCTTTATGATTGTATGATGGTTCAACACACAACCAAATATAACAACTCATTTCCGCCTCACGCCCGTTAACATGCACTTTCTTTGCGGCTTAACACCAATTGTGGAGTTTTCTGTGGCGGTTCAGCGTATGCGTGCGTCTACTTGCTGGCATGCATTATGTTTTGCGAGCCTCCTCTTTCATATTGTTTGTTTTCTGCTCGTAAAGCCCTCGTCTAAATTGGGTCAGATGGCGTGTTAAGATCTAAATCCCCACAGCAGTCACTTTGAGGCCCCCAGAGATTGTTGGAGATTAAGAGTTTGTCAGGGGAGGGTGGTGGAGCGCGCTGCCCGGGAAACGCTGCCTAGCCCTGGCTCCTGGAGACCCATGCCGGCTTGTACCTGGAGGCTGTCTCCTCCAGCCCTACCTTAGCTCAGACCGGACTGCCCTCCTGGAGGTTAGAGGGGAGCGGGTCAGGCGGTTCAGTCGTGGTTGGGGTGACAGCAGCTGTCTCTACTGTACACAGTGGGTCTCCCCAAACCACCTCTGGGTCCTGGCGCTCCGTCGTATCCGTTGTGTGTAGAGAGGGTTTTCCAAAAGCGGATGTTGCTCCGCATCGACCGACTCGGAAAGGGACGATAGTCAGCTGTTTAGAGACCCGTGACCCGCCGACCCCAGGTGACAACCTTTGCCCCTGACCGATGGGTCCAGGGCCAGAGGCAGGAAGGGGAGTGGCGTCAGTCTGGCTGAGAAGCGGAGCAGCCAGGCACTGACCCTAGGCAACCTGATAATCAACTCCCTGATGGGGGTCAGACATGGGCGCGCTCACACACACACACACACACACACACACACACACACCTAGAGAAACACCAGTGGTTGGGAAAACTTGTGGTGCTAAGCCTTTCTCTTGTACACTGCTTTTAGATCGGTATGAAGGCCAGTGGCTGTTAGCATAGCCGTGAGTGTGTGTGTCTGTCATTGTATCTTTGTGTGTGTCCGTGCGAGTGTGTGCGTGCGTGTGTGTGTGTGTTTTGGACCTCACATGCTTCCTTTATCACCTCCATAGTGTCGGCTGAGCAGACATTGGAAGTTCCACGCGGTTCACAAAAATCTGATTACGAGTGTGTGTGTGTGCTTTTGTCTATCTATCAGCCAGTCTATTTGTCTCTAGATTATCTGTGTATGCCCATGTTCAAGTGGCGTGTGTGTGTGTGTGTGTGTGTGTGTGTGTGTGTGTGTGTGTGTGTGTGTGTGTGTGTGTGTGTGTGTGTGTGTGTGTGTGTGTGTACGGCCACTCCCCCTGGGCGTGTGTGTGTGTGGGTGGCAGGCTGCAGGCAGAGCGTTGGCTCACTCACTCTCTCACTCTGACTCTGTCGCTCTCTCTCTCACTCGGCGAGTCTCCGGCGGAGCAGCATTAGAGACGCACTGCGTGTGAGACGGAGCCGGGGAGAGGCTCGCGGCAGAGAGGAGCGGAAAGGGGGGAGCGACGCGAAAAGCAAAGCTAAAAAAAAATCAACAACCGACACAGAAAAGTGAAGGAGAGAGTGGATTAAGACCGGAGCAGAGAAACAGAGCTCCGCGGTAGAGAGCCAGCCCGTCGCTATGACGAAGCCCTGTGGCTCGGTGTCCAGCCTGAACCATGGCACGGGGGAGCGAGCAGGAGGAGCGCCCCGCCACAGGTAGCCCGCTGGACGGGACGGGACACGGGGTGGCCGCTAGCTTTCTCCCCCCCCCCGGAGCCTCCTGCCCGGCTTCTGGCTCCCCGCGGGGGCTCTTTTTCCCAGCCTGTCCTCACGGCTGATCACTTGGTAGGAGAGCGCTCGCGTGTGTGTATGTGGGTGTGTGTGGGGGTGTGTGTGTGTGTTTGGGCTAATGTTCGTGTGTGTGTTTGTTGGCTGAGCTATCAATCTGTCAAATCTGTCTGCCTGTCAGCGATGTAGTTGCTTGTGCGTGTGTAACATACCACACAAGCAACCCTTTTAAAACCATTTAAAAGCCTTTTTCCTTAGAATGCCACGGACTCACTGCCGTTCGTTCGTTCTCTAAAATGTAGTCTTGTTCCCAGGGCTCAAGTCTCTCCCCATGCATATGAATTGTCCTTAAAGTGGCTGTGCTCGTTACGGAGGAGCATCTTTTATTAATGTGTTTGGGTCTTTGTGGCGTTACAGCAGCCACAGTATTTATAGACAGCGAGAGAGGAAGGAGGTGGAGGAAGAGGAGGAGGAGGAGGAAGAGACCGGGGAACTTGGACGTGCCGAGTGCAGGTGTCTCAGTGCACCTACACTAATGCACTGTACTGCACTAGTGGGGTTTGACATAGTGTGTGTCTTGGCCAGGATTACATTATTGTGGAAAGCCGTGATGCAGCAGACGTATTCAGTGTGTGTGTGTGTGTGTGTGTGTGTGTGTGTGTGTGTGTGTGTGTGTGTGTGTGTGTGTGTGTGTGTGTGTGTGTGTGTGTGTGTGTGTGTGTGTGTGTGTGTGTGTGTGTGTGTGTGTGTGTGTGTGTAACTGTGTTAGTGTTGCCAAGACATTGTGTTATGGTGTTTTGCTTGCTCGCCCCAGTTTTTCCACGGAGCGGCCCTGGCTGTGTGTGTGCTGGGTTAGTATTTATGGTGTGAGCCGGACCAGACAGCGCGGATAGTGTGGAGTTAGCCGGCCAGCCCCATTCATCGCTTGGCAACAGCGCTGAATAGTTCAGAGCTGTTGAGTGGTGTAGTAGAACTAATGGATTGGGGACCTTGACAGAGTACTGGATGGATGAGCTCCTTGTGTGTCATGCCTGTGTAGGTTACAATGTAAGTGTGTGTGTGTGTGTGTGTGTGTGTGTGTGTGTCAGCTGACTGACCTCTTCAGCCCTTATCCCAGTGTTATGTTTATGTTTATGGCTGATCCTCATTTCACGTTGAGTCGAGTCTCTTTTGTCGTCGGCAGCCCTGAGCAGATGAAACCTTTAATGGAAGGCCTCCCCCTCCGCAAGCCGTTCACGCAACGTTCCCCCCTGCCACGTTGAATGCAGCGTGTTCTCATCGGAGCGATGGTGGAGGCCTGCGTGTTAAGCTGGAACCAGAGAACTTCTCCCTCACCTTCCTGGCCTTCTCCTCTTTGGTTGTCCTCCCTCCATCCTCCCTCCATCCTCCCTCTCCTCCTCTCTCGGCCCAGCATGGCCTCATCTGACCTCGGGTTCCGGCTCAGTGAACAGAGGGACTGTTTTGTAAAGCTGGGCCGAGTCTTTGACCCTTTTCTGTGTGGAAGTGTGTGTGCGTGTGTGTGTGTGTGTGTGTGTGTGTGTGTGTGAGAGAGAGAGAGAGAGAGAGAGCGAGGGAGAGAGAAAGGGAGTTGTTAGCGGCAGTGTGTGGGTGTGAGGCAGGCAGTCCCTGTAGAAAAGAAGTGGAGAGGCAAACACAATGGTGTCTGTTCACACACTGATAGAGGGCTGGCCTTGAGAGCAGCGACGACACATAGTTTCCAAACAGTAGCGTTTTACATACTGTTCATACTGCCTGCTATCTGTCATATTCTAGACTCTGTCAGGCGTTGGTCTCTGTGTCTTTGCTGCCTGTCTGCCTGCCTGTCAGTCAGTCTGTCCGTCTCCCCAGGTGGGTGTCCGCTCTGTCTGTCTGTCCGTCACTCCTCCAGCTATATAACCTGTTGTGGTTCCCGCAGTCGGAACGTCTGACTGTCCTGAAATTTCTTCTTTTTTTTAAAAGGTTGCCGACCAAAGTTTCATATTTCCAATGTTCTTTTCCACGGTTTCCACTTTCATTTCCACTGCTCAAGGACGTTGACTCTCTCAGAGCGCGGGCTGTGGAGGACCCAGCCGTCAAATAGTCCAGTGGAAGTGACAGCTCGTGCCTCGCGACTCACACGATGGCTGGGCGTGTCCGGCCACGGACCCCGTCTCACGGACCGGTCACGCCTACCTCACGATAACCCGACGCGCTCTCCACTGGACGTCCACTGCTGGCGCTCGTCCTTCCACTCCCCGTGTGCCGTCAGCCTGACGAAACGAAAGCCTGACCTCTCCTCCGTCTCCTCTTTCTCCTTCCCTCCATCCCCCTCTCCTTCTCTCTTCTCCCCCTCAGTTGGGACGACAGCAGTTCCGTGAGCAGCGGGATCAGCGACACGTTTGATGCCGATGACATCGCCGGCTCCTCCGTCCCCTGCAGAGACATCCACCTAGAGGGTGGGAAGGTTAGAGCAGCCGCCATTTTAGAAACATACCAGCCCATTCAGACCCAGGTCATTCCACTCAGACCCATGCTAACCCATTCAGACCCATGCTAACCCACTCAGACCCAGGCCTTTCCATTCAGACCCATACTAATGCATTCAGATCAATACTAACCCATTCAGGCCAATACTAACCCATTCAGACCCATACCTGCCCATTCAGATCCATACTAGCCCATTCAGACCCAGGTTGACCTACTCATACCCAGACTTACCCAATCCCAGACTAATTCAGACCTATACTAACCCATTTAGACCCAGACTAACCCATGCAGACCCATACTAACCCATTCAGACCCAGGTTGACCCATTCAGACCCATACTAACCCATTCAGACCCAGACTAACCCATTCAGACCCAGACTAACCTATTTAGACCCAGACTAACCTATTCAGACCCAGACCAACGCATTCAGACCCAGACCACCGTTAACACAGCAGCGGTGCTGCGTCACAAAGGGCATCCACGTCCCGGACACCCCGTCCGTCTGGCGCGTCGCCGGTAGGCGTGGAGGCCAGCTCCCAGCCCCAAAGCCGTGCCAGAGCTTGACTCCCACCCGCCGACAGCTGAATGAAGTGGGGCCTCAAAGCCGCTCTCCAAGCCAGCAATCAACTGGCAGACCGCACTCCCCGCATTCTCTCCCGGAGGGGAAAGGCCATTGCCTTTTATAGCGTTCACTTTGCTGTCTTTCTTGGGTTTTTCTGAGAATATGAGAGTATGGATTTATGAGCCAGGTTTGTGTGGGAGATAACAGTCTAGAAGAGTGATAACATAGTGAGGAGAGAGGGAAGGGAGGAGCGGGGAGAGGGAGAGAGTGGTAAGGGGGGAGAAAGAGGGGCCATTAAAATCCTTTACCTGACAATCATTTTTTATGACTATTTTCAGTAGCAGTTGCACAACGACCTGCTATGACTAAGGTTGACGTGAACTCGGGCTGAGCCTGGAAAACACACACGCACGCATACACACACACACAAAAACACACACACTGACGTACACATTTTTTACGTGTACGGCAACTGCTGTGCTGTGTCCTTGCCCTACTGTCTCTCTCTGTGTTATTTGCATATAAATGAGGAAAGCCCTTTTCAGATAGCTGGGTTATCTACGGACCGAGTTTATGGGCGGGTTTGCAGAACTGCAACGGAATGGAAAATGTCTGACCCTCCTCCTCCTCCTCCTCCTCTTCCTCATCCCCCTCCTTCTCCTCAGCTCCGGACCGACACAGAGAAGCAAGAGGTCAGGCGCTCGGACCTGTCCGGCTCCGACAGCGGGGTCAAGATGGAGAGCGGGTCCAAGTGGGGCTGTCGCCACCCTTCCGACCTCTCCGACGAATCAGAGCGCAGTTCTTCAGGAAGGAAGACACCCACCATTGGCCACACAGGATCCTGGAGGAGGGGCATGAGTGCTCAGGTTACAACGTCTTCTCGTTTTAATCAGATGTCTCTTCCATGCCCGTGTCAAAATGTTGCCCTCTTTAGAGTTTTTATAGGTTCCAGGATATCTTGATCATCCAATCCAAGCCAATCATTTTAGACATCAACATTAGAATTGCTCCATTGGCTCATAAACATTTATTTCAAATTCATCAGTGGACACAGTGTTGTTTGGAGTGTATCTAAATTCAGTTTGGTCCTACTGTTTCAGGTGGGAGTGACCTCCCCCAGGACCAAGCCCTCCAACGCCAGCAGCAGTACCCTGCCCAGCACCAGCAAGACCCTGGGCACAGGTAGACTCAGAGCACAGCTCCCAGGGCAGCATAGAGGGAGGCCCATTCAAACAGAGTAGATCTGGTAAAGGTAGGCTCAGAGCACAGCCCCCAGGGCAGCTTAGAGGTGGCCCCATTCAAACAGAGTAGAGTAGACCTGGTACAGGTAGACTCGGAGCGCAGCCCCCAGGACAGCTTAGAGTGAGGACCGTTCAAACGGAGCAGAGTAGACCTGGTAAAGGTAGGCCTGCAGGGTGCACAGGAGAACAGGGAGCCTCACGTACGCAGTCTTCCTCTGCAGCGCTAGCAGTTATTAAGGAGGCGGCGACGCGCCTCGGGGCGGGCGTGTTAGCGCAGCGCGATGTCACGGTGGTCGTGTTACAACACCGCCGGCTGGTTAGCTCGGCTGGGCCGTGAGTCAGCGCCATCCTAATGGTTTTAGCTGCCAGATCCAGCCGCCCAGCCAATCGAATTATATTTGAGTCTGATTCAATGACGCCATGATTAGATTGGATTTAAACGTGTGTGTGTGTGTGTGTGTGTATGTGTGTCCCTCTCTCTCTTGCTCGCCCGTGCCCTGCAGGGAAAACGGACGACGCCAAGGTGTCAGAGAGAGGCTGTCTCTCTCCGGGCTCCCGCTCCAACGGGCTGCAGCGCTCGCCCTCCAGCGGCGGGGACGAGCCCAGGAAGCCCTCCTCCGGGTCAGGCTCCAGCTCGGCCCGGACCCCTACTAGCACCTTTGGCTTCAAGAAGCACTCGGCAGCGGGAGGAGCCGGAGGTCAGAGAGCGAAAAGAATCTGCTTTATTGTGAAACGTCGAGTTGTAATGGCGTGTCATTTCGATCCTGTCTTTTTTAATGTACTCTGAGCATTATGAATATACCCATCTAAACCTACAATGTGTAATAGTAAGCACTTATAAATGTAGCCACCATGGGTGTGTCGTTCCAGGAGGAGGTAGCATAATGACTCTGGTCACTGCCAGCGGAGGGACCATCACCAGCGGTTCCGCCACTCTGGGCAAGATCCCCCGCTCCTCCTTGACCGGATCCCTACAGTACTCCAATGGAGCTGGCACCGGGCGGGCCCTGTCCCGCCAGGCCAGCGTGGACGACGGCTACCTCTCGGCCAATGGCAAGCACTCGGCCCTGCAGTACCGCAGCCTGCCCCGACCCAGCCGGACCTCCAGCGGGCACACGGGGATCGGCACCAACGGGCGGAGCGGCGCGGCCCGGGGCTCTATCGCCGGCGTGGACGTCAGCCTGGGGGCCAGGGCGGCCACCATCCACGGCTCCAAGAGGAACGGGGTGTCCAGGGCCAGCCTCGGGGCCAACCAGACGGACAGGGAGAAGGGGGTGGCCGTGGAGGGCTGTGCCCCGGGAGAGGCGCACAGCGCAGGGATGCCAGCGGGATCCCTGCCCCCGTCGGGGGCTAGGCAGGCGGGAGGAAAGTACCCGGATGTGGCCTCGCCGACCCTACGCAGGTACGGCCCCGTGCCGTGCACGGATCTCTGGTTTCAACTTGAACTTGTTGTTTCTTGTTGGTATCTATTATGTCATAGCTGTTGATTTTATTTGTTTTAATGTTTCAAATTGCTGGTAAAAAAAAATTGTGTGATGGGAAGTATTTCGCACGTTTTAAGCAATAGGTAAAATGGTAAACGTGGAGTTAAAAACTACATAATATGAATATGACAACAAATTATGGATGTGGGTTGTAGTCCACCCCTGGGTTAGCATGTTGCCATGTGCTCAGGTCAGAGACGGGTCGACCCCCTAAATCATCTGAGCGTTGTGTTGAGACTAAGCTTATTCCCAGATGGACAGATAGAGACCCCACTTCCTCTTCTAAAACCCACTAGCAGCCTTCCACGCTGCAGCTCCATTCAGAAACAGGAGGTGGTGAAACCACAGCTCCTAGAACAGCTGCTATCAGCCCATCCAGGGTTGTCCTATGCTGACAGACCAGTGCCCAGAAAAGCCTTATCATGGCCCTGTGTTGGTGTTAGAAATCTGCCCATTCATCGTAGGGGCTTTAAAAAGGCTTGGCCGGCCTGTCCCGGGCCTGTCGCTAGGAAGATTGCAGGGCCCTCTCCTCCACTCGCGGCACGGTCCGTTGGTGCTGCTGTAAAGGCGCATTCCTCCGTTTCGGCTGGCCGCCCCGTTTGTTTGGCTAAGCTTACGGGAGCTGCTCAAGCGTCAAGGTGTAGTCTGTGTCTGGAGTCTGCGCTGTTTATTTGTGCACGTTGGAACCCCTCTAAAAACCTGTTGTAAAGTCGTTCACACATATCCAGCGACGTCGACGTTATGTTTTGACTCGCGTGACATTTCACGAGCCCGCCAGCCCTTTTGAGTGATGGCTGTGTCCTGTAGCCCGACCGCGGCCTAGCCGTACAACGTGGCAGGGCTCTGGGGGTTGGAGAAGAAAACAAAAAATCCCAGACTTTAGCGGCCGGTGATTCAACTTATCTCTCAGCCTTCCGTGATGATGTCATGAGAAACACAACCGGTTCTCCTCGGAGGCCCTGCCTCTCTCCCCTTATCCCGCTGGCATTTATCACGGCCTGTCGGAGCTCATTAACCCGCCGTAGTCCTCGCTGCAGTGTGTGTGTGTGTGTGTGTGTGTGTGTGTGTGTGTGTGTGTGTGTGTGTGTGTGTGTGTGTGTGTGTGTGTGTGTGTGTGTGTGTGTGTGTGTGTGTGTGTGTGTGTGTGTGTGTGTGTCGGGGTCGTGAGTGTCTTTGCGTCCTTTGCGTGATTGGCCCTGTTTGACTATAAATGGCGCGTCGATAACAGAGCCGTGGTCATAAGACGTATGGTGGCTCTCACCGGAGACCAAAGGCCGGCTTATTAATCTCCTAGTCAGGTCTGTTTGTTTAGAGATTAGACCCCGGGGCCAGGCCCGCTGGCCATCACAGTGAACTGTACGCTGCATTACCCCGACTATTAATTCCCTTCTCTTTTCATTTGAGGCCTGTCTTATCAACGATGGATTGAATTGGAACGGTCGCCTATTTCAACAACCTGTTCTTTGGACTTCTCCTCTCACTCCTTCTTCCTCCTCTACTCGTTTTTCCCCTCCCCCATCCCTCTCTTTCTCTCCCAGGCTGTTCGGAGGAGCCAAGTCCGCCAAGCAGGCTCCGCTGGCCGGGCCGGACGGCATGAAGAGCTCCGCGGTCCTCTCCAACCCGCACGCCGGCCCCGGCCACCAGGGGGGCGCCCTCCACTCCCCGTCGCCCTCGGCCAGCAGCGGGGCCAGCAGCCCGCTGTACGGGGGCGGCCGGACGGGGGGGCTGGGCGTGGAGCTGGGCCTCTCCCCGCTGGCCTCCAGCCCCGGCTCGGCCCTCTCCACCCCGTCCCACAGCCTGGCCTGGAGCTCGGGCTACCCCAGCCCCGGCTACCCTTCCCCGGGCTGCTTCCCCTCCTCGCTGGGCAGCCTGGCCACCAGCAGCGAGTCCATGGACGTGTCCCTGGGCAGCGTGGGTGGCGGTGGGGGTGGGTCGGGGCTCGGCGGGGTGTCCAGTGAGAACACAGCCCTGCAGACTAGGGCCAACGGAGTGAAGGCGGGCTACTCTGACAGGTAAGGAGGCCATGCAATACTTAGAGACTTCAGTTTGATCATAGGGCTATAGGGTTTATACTTGGTGTGATAGGATAGCAGACTTTTTTGCTGGAGTGTCCTTTTCAGCGGGGCTGTTTTCAAGGTCAATGTGTTGCCAGGATTCTCTCCTATCTCCTCCTGTGAGCTTCTGTTAGGCTGTGAAAAACACCGTCTTTGATAAGGTGTCTCTGAGAGATCGACCAGGCTGCAGAAGGTGTTGGAATGAAAGGATTCTTTTTTTTCTCTCTGCTCTCACCTGGCCTCTCTTCTCCCCTGGCTTTCTTCGCTCCCTTCTTTTTTTGCTCTCCCCTCCTCTCTCTCTCTCTGTGTGTGTGTGTGTCTCTCTCTCTCTCTTTCTCTCTCTCCCTGTGTTATGGCTACACCTCCGTCCCTCCTCCTCTCTTTCCCTCTCCCTCTCCCTCTGTCTCTCCCTCTTATCAGCCCCCTTTCCTCCCCCTCTGCCAGCCCCAAACTCGGCCGAAACACGTTGCCAAGGAAACAGGACAGGTAAAGATGGCGCTGTGTGAACGGAGAGCCCGTACCTTGTGGTGAAACGTGATGTTGGACGCGTTCCATTTCTGAGAGTTGCTCCCTTTACTTTTCACTCCTATTTAACAGCATGTCTCATAACACGGATCATATCTATGAGAGAGTACTTTGAGAAGGGAGCGACTCCCTGGAATTGAATGTCTTGTTCTGTTGTGGTGCAGTGTTGTATTTGTTAAGTGAGCGTGCACTTTGCTCCATTCACTTCTCACTGTGAGCGCTGCCCTTTGAGAACCGGACCCATGTCACATGCCACTGTCTGTCATTACAGCTCAGTAGCTATTCCAGATTGCACTGTGTGGGCAACACACTCATACTTATCTTGTTATTTTGTGATGGTGTGTGTGTGTTTGGCGTATTCCTGTGTTCCTGTGTTTTTGAGTCTGGTCTGGCAAAATGGCAACATGTTTTTTTTTTATTGGCGTCCCTCACACATTTTTAGAAAAGCAATCCAATTATTTATTTTCTGACCCCTGTGCTTAGATTTTACAACTACTGGTGCTGCTCGGGGTACACATTTACTTTCCCCTTAGAACTGTCTAAATAGCCTCTCTGTCATTTACAATAGAAAGACAATAAACCTAAATAAGACTTGGTTTCGTATAGCTGACCCTGTAATGGCTACCATGTGCAACATACCTAAGTGTAAATGATCTAATCTAATCTTGCAAAGAATTTCCATTCACAACTAAAGGACGCCCCTATATGTATGCCAAATATATGGCCTCTATTCTGTTAGCTTATTTGCAAGTCTTGTTTGTGCCATTCAATTTAGAATTAAGCGCTTCAATAAAGTTATTAACTTTATGTGGCCTGTGATCTGAGATCAGCTGAGAGAAGAAGAGCTTGGAGTTTCCTCTGGATGTTTATGAGAGATTCTGATCAAAGTCTTACAACAGACAGTCCTATAACAAATCAGTCCGTCCTAATGTTAGGCATGTGACTGAAGGCATAGAGGAAACCTCAGCTTATTGCCTTGTTACCGCTTGATAAAAAACACATTTATCATCCAACTTGGCTAATCGAATCCGAAAGGACGGTCATTGCGTTTCACCTTGCCAACTTTGTTTTGAATTTCCTTTGGATTCTGTCATTTTCAACTGTACTAGTCGGACAGGAAGTCACTACTCATCACAAATCTTGTTGATCGTGAGGCCAAATCTGATTGGCCCTCTAACCCGTCCGTCTGTTTGCAGGTATGCCCACCTGTCTCCTCTCCGCAGCGAGGAGCCCCGCGATTGGCTGCGCTCTCACTCCACCGGGGGAGTGCAGGAGTCGGCCGCGTGCTCCCCCTTCTCCCCCTCCTCCTCGCTGTCCTCCCCCTCGGGCACGCGCTACAACTTCACACAGCTGGGTGAGTTCACTAAGCAAACCTAAAATAGTTTGAGACCTCAGCCATTTTATCAGGCTATGGCCCTCAATGGAGCCAATGATCGATATTAATACGGCCATGACACTGTTAGACCGTAGCGGTCGTGCTAAGTGAGTTGGCTCCTCTGACGGCAGAGGACAAAGGTCGGTTTGTTGTGGGCACTGGGTAAAACATAAAGCGGACCAGTGTCCACGGCGAGATCCCTCTATAACGCGACCCGGTCCTGCTCACGTCCAAATTGCCGCGGCCAACCCCTCCGAGTAGATCCTTCCTGGGATAAACCAAAGGGAGCGCTCGGGGGCCAAACGACTTTGAGCCAACCCCCGCGCCTGACCTTTTGACCCTTGTCCAATCAGCGGGCAGTCCCACCACGGCAGCCAACCAGATGTCCCTGGCTAATCTGCGCGTGTCCGCCGTCGCCGCCGCCGCCGCCAGCGGGCTGGCCCCACAGGACGGGGGCGAGGCGTACAGCGACGCTCGGCTGAGGAGCTCCAACATGTCGCTGGAGGAGAAGAGCCGGACCATTTCCACCTCCGGCTCCTTCAGGGACGGACTGGAGGAAGGTGAGGCTGACTTCCCACTGCTCTCCTCGGGGTTTAGTGCAGGGCGGCGCAGCACTATGGAAATGTATTACTTTACCAGGAAATCATTATGTATAGGGGGAGTTGTAGTCTAGCTGTATTTATTGTAGATCAGTGACGTTTTCTGTAAAGAGCAGGTTCTTCACTGATGTTTTGACGACAACAAAAGGCAGTTTCAGCCTGGAGGCCTGAAGGGTCATTATCAGTGTGTGTGTGTGTGTGTGTGTGTGTGTGTGTGTGTGTGTGTGTTTCCTGTATTGACGGATGGTTCTCTCCCTTGGTGTGAGGACGCAGCGCCCTCCTCATCTCCGTCACCCCCCTCACCACCTGCTGGGGGTGTTTGTGTGTGGCTCAATGAAGGACTGACACTAGCCATCAGCTTAGAGCAGAGTGGCAAAGCACTAAGAAGATCTCTGTTGTCTTTAGCCAGCAGGGCATGGCCTGAGTCAGAGGGGTTTGTGGTTTAGGTGGTTGTCCTCAGGCACTCACCGTGATCTCGTACACTTTGGGCCTCTAATTTCCCAAAATGATTTCCGCGCTGTGCAGTGATGGGTTTGTCTGTGGAATGACGTTAAGATACCTTTTGAGGTGAGCAACAAGCCAGCGCCCGGCAAAACGTGTTCAAACCTTAGATGGTTCTCTTTCTGAGCTCAGATTTTTCTCTTTCCTTCTTTTCTCTCTTTCTTTCTTTCTTTTTTCTTTCTTTCTTTCTTTCTTTCTTTCTTTTTTCTTTCTTTTTTTCTTTCTTTCATTCTTTCTTTCCCCTCTCTCTCTCTCTCTGTCTCTCTGTCTTTCTGTCTCTCTCTCTCTCTCTCTCTCTCTCTCTCGCTCTCTGTCTCTCTCTCTCTCGCTCTCTCTCTCTCTCTCTCTCCCCCTCTCTTCCTCTATACTCCTCCATCTCTTTAATCAGTTCAAAGCCCTGTGCTGGCTCCATGGTGTCTGTCTGAAGTAGATGATAGATTGCAGTGTTTAGGTGGGGAATCCCCCCCCAGCTGCAGTCACAGTCCACTAACCCACATCGCTGTGAAGGGAACGTCTCATGACGGAGCATGGACGATAATGGTCACGGAGAACATGTGTTGTTTCGGAAGTAGAAAAGCACCTTCAGAATCAACATATTTCACTAGACGTTGAACTTCAGACGACCCTAAGCCGTGCCCTGTCTCGTGCGACCGGGCCGTCTTTGTTAGACTCGTTTCGAGTGCCAGTGCCATTTCATCACCACTCACTCTGCCCTCTTACCCAATCGTGAACTCCAGTAAACCCTCTGAGACATGCCGATCCCAGCTTCTTTAAAGGGCTGGTTGGGTCTAGCCTCTAGGTCCCCTCCTGTACAGACAGCACCGTGGGGGATGCTGTAGTGCCGGTGGGATAGCCACCCACAATCCAGTAGAGGCCCTTTACAAATGAATTTATTGTGAATGAATGAATCATTTCAAAGTGACGTCTCAGCTGCCGGATGTTGCAACAGGCTGATGAGTCACTGACAGTCCCTCCGGGTCTCACACCTGCCACGCACGCTCGTCCCTCACTCACGCTGCGCGGCCCAACCCCCTTCACGTTTCCACACGGCAGTTGTGAAACGAACCAACGTCTTTTCTCGGGGAGCGCCAGCCGCACGGAAAGCCCTCGTGATGATTCAGGCCGTTAGCCATCGGGGGATTGTGCCGAGTCGACGGGAACCAACCTGTCTTGTGTTTCTTCCTCTCGTCTCCAGTGCACGGCTCCTCCCTGTCCCTGGTGTCCAGCACCTCTTCGGTCTACTCCACGGTAAGACACACACACACACATACACACACACACACACACGCCAAACACCGTCCCTCACCATGGGATGGAAGCTACAGCCACACCTCCACGCGTAGGCCAGTTGGGCATGTTGTGTCAAACACCCACGCCATCCTCAACGGTGATCGACTGTTTACATACTGTGGCAACTTTATAAGCTGACTCATCATAGGAGGGTTATGCAGTGAGTAGAGAGACGCATCCCTGTGGATGCGTCTCACACGCTTGACAAATCCATGAGTCATTTTGAAGGAAGAGTCCTCCAGCCTAAGGGCCGTGGGCTGTTGTTCGGAACAGCCGAATCCTCACTCTCCTCTCCCCATGACTCACGCGTTCGGTGATTAGTCACCAGAACCAGAGCCGCCGGGCGGCCGCGGGCCGGAGGGGCCGGTCCCCAGGCCAGGCTGAAGGCCCCACAGAGCGTGGGTCTGGGTCTGCGGCCTCCAGGGGAAACCAGAGGCTCACCTAGCTTTCAGAGCGGACTCATCTGTCACTCCCCGCGTCGTGCTGACACTTGACCTCTCTCCCTCTTTTTTTTCTTCTCCTCCTCATCCTCCTCCTCCTCGGTGTCCTCTCTGCTACCTCTCTGCACAGCCCGAGGAGAAGTCTCAGTCGGAGGTAAGACGGTTTCCACTTTAGTCCTCAAAGTGGGTTTGCTTTTACCCCTTTGGCTGACCCTTATAGTGCGCTGACACGTTCAGTTAGGAGCTGAAAGAAGGAGCTGGTCTGAATCAACAGTGTCTGAAACCCCGTACAAAACATCTGTCGGCTAAGTGTTTTCTTTGGTTCTTAACGTGTGTGTGTGTGTTTGTGTGTGTGTGTGTGTGTGTGTGTGTGTGTGTCTCCCCGTGCTGTGTGGTGTGTGTGTGTGTGTGTGTGTGTGTGTGTGTGTGTGTGTTGTGTGTTGTGTGCTGTGTGCTGTGTGCTGTGTGCTGTGCGTGTGTGCGTGTGTGCGCTGTGTGCGCTGTGTGCTGTGCGCGTGTGCGCGCGTGCGCGCGTGCGCGTGTGTGCTGTGTGTGTATGTGCTGTGTGCGTGCGTTCCAGATCCGTAAGCTGCGGCGGGAGCTGGAAGCGTCCCAGGAGAAGGTGTCGGCCCTCACCACCCAGCTGAGTGCTAACGTGAGTACGACGCCGTTGGCCTGCTGCCAGTCTGTGTCTGAGTGTGGTACTGTGTTACAGTGTAGGACTGTGTCTGAGTGTGGTACTGTGTTACAGTGTAGGACTGTGTCAGGGTGTGGGACCGTGTTACAGTGTAGGACTGTGTCAGGGTGTAGGCCTGTATGACAGTGTAGGACTGTGTTACAGTGTAGGACTGTGTCTGAGTGTAGGACTGTGTTACAGTGTAGGACTGTGTCTGAGTGTGGTACTGTGTTACAGTGTAGGACTGTGTTACAGTGTAGGACTGTGTCTGAGTGTGGTACTGTGTTACAGTGTAGGACTGTGTCAGGGTGTAGGCCTGTGTTATAGTATAGGACTGTGTTACAGTGTAGGACTGTGTCAGGGTGTAGGCCTGTGTTACAGTATAGGACTGTGTTACAGTGTAGGACTGTGTCTGAGTGTAGGACTGTGTTACAGTGTAGGACTGTGTCTGAGTGTGGGACTGTGTTACAGTGTAGGACTGTGTTACAGTGTAGGACTGTGTTACAGTGTAGGACTGTGTCTGAGTGTAGGACTGTGTTACAGTGTAGGACTGTGTCTGAGTGTAGGACTGTGTTACAGTGTAGGACTGTGTCTGAGTGTAGGACTGTGTTACAGTGTAGGACTGTGTTCCAGTGTAGGACTGTGTCAGGGTGTGGGACTGTGTTCCAGTGTAGGACTGTGTTCCAGTGTAGGTCTGTGTCAGGGTGTGGGACTGTGTTACAGTGTAGGACTGTGTTACAGTGTAGGACTGTGTTACAGTGTAGGACTGTGTCTGAGTGTAGGACTGTGTCTGAGTGTAGGACTGTGTTACAGTGTAGGACTGTGTCTGAGTGTAGGACTGTGTTACAGTGTAGGACTGTGTTACAGTGTAGGACTGTGTCTGAGTGTAGGACTGTGTTACAGTGTAGGACTGTGTCTGAGTGTGGTACTGTGTTACAGTGTAGGACTGTGTCTGAGTGTGGTACTGTGTTACAGTGTAGGAATGTGTTACAGTGTAGGCCTGTGTGAGCAGAGAAACTAGCTAGGCACTGCAGGCCTGGAGAAAAAGGCTAACGAGCAGTTACACGAGCACCATGGTGGTATGATTAAGGTTGTCCGCTGGCCCGTGCAGGCAACGTGGAGGCGCTGTGGGGGAGGGCGGTCTCTCTCTGTTACACCTCAGGCCTAGCTTTGCTTGGCTGAGGATACACAATGCAGCCTGCAGCGAGCAGGCGAATCCACGGCGAGGGCCTGGCAGACCGTTCCAAAGCTCGAGGGAGCGACTCCAGGGAGCAGATAAGCGGAGGCTCCAAGTCTAAACACACGCGACCGGGGGGAACGCCTCGTGAAAGTTACTCCTGGTGAAAGTCACTCCTGGTGAAAGCTGTCCTGTGGTTGTAATCCCCCCTAGGCCCACCTGGTGGCAGCGTTTGAGCAGAGTCTGAGCAACATGACCCTCCGCCTGCACAGCCTCACCACCACAGCGGAGCAGAAGGTACGTGTGTGTGTGTGTGTGTGTGTGTGCGTGCGTGCGTGCGTGCGCGCGTGCGCGCGTGCGCGTGTGTGCGTGTGTGTGTTTGCATTGTGTGTGAGTGAGCGTGAGTATCTGTGTGTATGTTGGGTTCGCCTCTACTTGTGCAAATAAAGCATAGTTTTTAGAGGGTTCTGATTGGCTGTCCTCAACATTGTGGTGCATGTTCCTTTCCTGGTGGTGGGGGGGCCAATAGGACGGCGAGTTGACCACTCTCAAGAAGACCATTGACTCGCTGAAGAGGCAGCACAGCGTCACCCAGGGCGCCATCAACACGGCCATCAACGCCCAGGAGACGTGCGCGCAGGACCCCAACTCGCCTGGTAGCAAGCCCACAAACACACATATCCGGAACACGGTGTGTGTTTTTATGGTCTTGTTTTTCTCCTCAGTTGACCGCTCTCTCCCCTCTCCCCCCCCCGCCCCCGCCCCCTCCAGTCTCCGGCCAGGCCAGCCCCGTGTCCCCTCTCTCCGAGGCGTGCATACGCAGGCAGCCGTCCTCCGACAGCATGGCCAGCCTCACCAGCCAGACCAGCCACTCCAGCCTGGGCAGCGCCAACGACCTGCACAGCAACGGCAGCAAGAAGAAGCAGAAGAAGAACTGGGTGGGGGCCGCGCGCCGCAGTGGCTGTGGTTTATCATACATGTTTCTGTGACGTTATCGATCCGTCCGGTTATCTTCCCGTGCATACGGCCCGCCATCAATCACTCAGTCACTATTTAGACGGGAGCCTGGTCTCCCCGTCTGTCTGTCTGTCTGTCTGTCTGTGGGCTTATGTCCCTGTGTCTTTGCTCGGTCAATGATTGATTCCTGTCCTGTCTTTGTTTCCCCTCCTTGTCTTCACTCTCTCAGCCTCCGTGTGCAAAGAGCAGGGTGACTATGGCCGTGTGCTAGCGCTGTAGGCAGAGCAGGGTCGGCACCTAGCAGGGCGGCCCCAGCTAGTACTAGAAATGGTGTGCTTGGTACGGCTTAGCATGTCAAACATAAATAGATATACTAGGCAAACGCTGCTACCTCTTCTAATAGAATTAATCGTCTGCCTTTTTTGTGTGAGATGTTAGTTAATTTACCTAAAAAAGTGATTTTACCTCGATTCTGCTGTGTGTGTGTGTGTGTGTGTGTGTGCTCTGCATGTGTGTGTGTGCGTTTGTGTGTGTGTGTGTGTGTGTGTGTGTGAGCGAGTGCCTGTGTGCTCTGCATGTGAGTGTGTGTGTGTGTGTGTGTGTCTATTATATGTGTGTGTGTGTGTGTGTGTGTGAGCGAGTGCCTGTGTGCTCTGCGTGTGTGTGTGCGTGTGTGTGTGTGTGTGTCTATTATATGTGTGCTCATACGCCTGTGTGTGTACTTCTTCTTTTCCCCTGCTCTAACGTACTCTGTGCTGATGCAAAGGTCAAGGATGACTATGTACGTCCCAGACTATTGGTCCACTAGCAGTAGCTGTGTTTGTGACGGCTAGGCAGTCCGTTTAGACGTACCCGCTGTAAATGCTTCGTCTTAGTGGATCGTTAAGTGTACCATGTGGCTTCAGATATTTTGGCAGAATGCTCTCCTATAGGCAGGCAGTGGGAGTTATCGTAGTCTGTCTGTGGTAGGAGCTGGTCCCCTAGTGCTGTCCAGTGCAGTAGACATACTACCATCTTTAGTTCAGACTGATCTACTAGGTCTTTGAATAGTTCAGTAGAGAATAGAGGCTGTAACCTTAGCAGCATACACACATATTCAACCACTCACCCATTCATTCACTCTCACTCACTCACTCACTCTCTCTCTCCTTCACCCCTTCCCTCGCTTTTCTGACTTGCTGTATGTTTCCTGAAAGCCCAGACTTGCCTCAGACCACTATGTTCACTATGAGTCTTGTGTTGTCTGCTCCCTCCTCTGTTTCCTCCCTCGCCCCGCTGCATGCGACAGGTCTTTGAGGTAAGAAGGCCGTCCGTGTGTGGTCGTGTGTCTGTGTTCCTCAGTGCACTGTGTCGGTTGATCCTCGTTGGTCGATCGTGTTCTGTTACGTATTTATATACAGTGTGACTTTATTTCTGGATATTCCTGTGGCACAGCTAAGAGGGATCAAAGTGTGTTAACCTTTCTCCTCTCCCCGTATCAGCTGCGGAGCTCCTTCAAGCAGGCGTTTGGCAAGAAGAAGTCGTCCAAGGCCTCGTCCCAGTCGGACATGGAGGAGAGCCTGGCCGACCTGTCGCTGCCCTCCTCGCCCCAGCTCTCCTACCAGCCCAGGCACCAGGCCACCTCCCCCAAGTCCTACCAGCACCACCCCTCCAGCCCCACCTCGCCGGGCCTCCGGAGCTCTCACTCCAACTCGCTGTAAGTCTCCTAGCAGCGGCGTGCTAGGTAGCGCTAGCCAAGTGGCTCCATTCACCTGATGAGCCTCCCTGGTTAGTTTGGTTTTCGTGTGAGCCAGTTAGTATCGGGGCTAGACCTCTATGGTTAGCAAACCCCACACGTTTTAAGGGGAGGTTTCATACATTCTCTACATCTGTAGCTCACGTTAAGCACCGACTCAGCTGCAGTAGTGTTGGATGACTTAACAACACACTTACTGCTAGTATGTATCATGTGTCTTTAATATATGATCCTAACCTATTCTATGTTAAACCTCCCAAGAACTATCCATACCAGCTGTGTATTTGTAACTAGAGAAACGACATCAAGCAAACAATTTAACGCACGCACTCCAACAAATATGTTCAAATCCCATGCTGTGCCTTTGTTCCGCTGTTGTCACTACTCTGTCTGTTTCTGCCCTTGTCTGTTCCATCATGCTTGTCTCCAGCCCATGTCTGCCCCCTACTGGGCTAGGTTGGAGCTGTAGCTCTGAGGTGTACAGGACTGGCTCCCTGTCCCGGTAATACCAGACGGGATGTCTGTGCTTGGCAAATCCCTCCATGATCATACACAGTCAGTTATGATTTAACATAAGAAAGCTGACCCTCTCTCCCCTACGCTGGATCATAACAATGAAACATGAATTCAATGACCCTGTAATCTGCCTTGATCATGTGTGCCCTGCTTGGTCTGTGCGATCTGCCCGCCCCTGACATGGTGATCGAATGGTCCTAAACTAATTCTAATACTAACACCCGAGTCTTAGTGCTCCATCTGTTAGATCCAAGAGATCTTCTAGCTCTTCCTCCATCTTCCCTGATACGTCCCCCAGTCCCCTCTGAGCATGCCCCTAATTGAAACTAACTCCAGTCCCAGTTGAATGCACACCCCGCCGGCTGACCGCCGTGTTCTCACCGCGCGCGCCCTTTCCCCGCGTGCCCCAGGATCTCCGAGTGCGTGACGGACGGCGCGTCGGACGCCGAGACGGTGATGCAGCTCCGCAGCGAGCTGAGGGACAAGGAGATGAAGCTGACCGACATCCGGCTGGAGGCCCTCAGCTCCGCCCACCAGTTGGACACGCTGCGGGAGGCCATGAGCCGCATGCAGGTACTCCAGACCGAGATCTATGGGAACACATGTAGATACACTACACACCCAGATAGATATCCTATGGGAATACATGCAGGTACACCAGATAGATATCCTATGGGAATACATGCAGGTACACCAGATAGATATCTATGGGAATACATGTAGATACACTACACACCTAGATGGAACAGAATAGATATCTATGGGAAAACATGTAGGTACTCTACACCGCAATAGATATCTATGAGTATAGATATTGGTTTTCTTCACACCAGATAGAATATAGCGTACCAGATTTCTATGGGAATACATGCAAGTATCCCAAATATGTAGAGCATACTATATCTACTTCATCTATATGAGCACCAGCTAGGTCACAGTGTGAACAGGGCATCAGCTTGACTAGAGGGCCTCAGACTTCAGTAGCCCACCTGTTTTAGTTCTACCAAACGTACGACAGAAAGGCAGTAATGTCATTAAGACAGTGCGATAAAACCTCTGTTTGCCTCCAGGGGGAGATGGATGCCCTGAAGCAGGAGAACAGTCAACTGAGAGTGGAGGCCCAACAGCAGAGCCAGCCCCTCAGCCAGACCCAGCAGGCCCAGCCCCGGCTCCAGGACAGCAGCAGCAGCAGCAGAGCGGGCCCCCAGCCCTCCGTCATCTCCCCCACCCTGGGACAAATAGCCCCCAGCCTTACTCACACCGAGTTCACCAGCTTGGGTAACATACACCTCCACACCACCTGTCCGTCTTTCTGCTTGTCTGTCTGTCTTGTTAAATACATCCATTACTATACATAAGGTTCATATAAGAGTCACTGATGTCGGATGGCACCTGTTTTTTCATATATGTGTGTTTGTGTGTGTGTGTGTGTGTGTGTGTGTTTCTCTCTCCCTATCAGACATGTTGCTGGAGGACAGTGGGGACAGCGGTTCCAGGAAGGAGGGTCGCCACGTCAAGGTGGTGGTCACTCTGGACCCAGGCAACAGCTGGACCGAGGTACAGCAGCCTGCGACCGACCACCTCACCTCACCTCACCATACACACCTCATCATACACACCTCATCATACACACCTTACCTCACCATACACACCTCACCACACACACATCATGCATTCACCACACACACACCACACACACCTCACCTCACACATCACCACACACACACACCACACACACCTCACCACACACACCTCACCACACACACTCACCACACACACCTCACACACACACACCACACACACCACACACACCTCACACACACACACCTACACACACCTCACCACACACACCTCACCATACACACCTCACCTCACCACACACACCTCACCACACACACCTCACCTCACCATACACACCTCACCACACACACCTCACCACACACACCTCACCACACACACCACACACACCTCACCCACACACACCTACACACCTCACCACACACACACACACCTCACCATACACACCTCACCACACACACCTCACCACACACACCTCACCACACACACCTCACTGTGTGACCTTTGGTTCTGCCGCCGCGTGTCACAGGAGTGCCGGCCTCGCCACTTCCTGATCGGCTGCATCGGCGTGAGCGGGAAGACCAGGTGGGACGTCCTGGACGGGGTGGTCCGCCGGCTCTTTAAGGTACAGCACAACCGCCCCGCACGCCACACTCCACTTCCCAGGGGGGCAACACAGGGCCTCTCTGACTCCCTGTGCTGTCTGCTCCAGGAGTACATCATCCACGTGGACCCGTCCAGCCAGCTGGGCCTGAACAGTGACAGCGTGCTGGGCTACAGCATCGGGGAGATCCAGCGGCGGGCGGGCACGCACACCCCCGAGCTGCTGCCCTGCGGCTACCTGGTGGGGCACAGCAACACCATCTCTGTCTCCCTCAAAGGTATCCGTCCGCCTGCTGGATCGTCTCTCCATGTGTTTGTCAGCCTGTGTTACTGCTGGTTTAAATAGCGTTGGGTATGCGCTCAGGTATAGCCCTTTCTTTGATACTAAGTGTGTGTGTGTGTGTGTGTGTGTGCGCGTCTCCAGACTCGACGTGCCACAGCGAGGACAGCCTAGTGTTTGAGACGCTGATCCCACGGCCCATCGTGCAGCGCTACCTCTCCCAGCTGCAGGAGCACCGGCGGATCATCCTGTCCGGGCCCAGCGGCACGGGGAAGAGCTACCTGGCCAGCCGATTGGCCGAGCACACGGTGCAGAGGGAGGGGCTGGAGGTCACCCCCGGCGTGATCGCCACCTTCAACGTGGACCATGAGTCCAGCAAGGTAAGGAGATAGACGCTGGTCTAGTATATTTCCTGTAGTAGAAACTGTAGTAGTGTGGGGCTGGCACGGTTCCGGCGAGGTACCATTGGCTGTCGAACCTCTCGGTTGACTGTACAGAAGAACACGATTAAGGCTCGAGGATAAAGGATGAAAAACAGCCTATTAAACTGTTTTGTGCATAGCAATTGTGGATGAAGCCTCCACAATACAGAGTTGGCTTTTCAGCCTTTTATTTATTTTAATTTGAATTCCATTTGAACTGTTTAAAGATGGAACATAGACACTTGCAATACTGCTTTCTCTGTTTTTATTTGGCACAAAACATTCAAACAAGAGGTCAAAGTGATAGGATGAAGTTATATCTTGCTTTTGCTGTTTCTACTTGTCCTGAGTTTTTTTTTGCGTACTTATTCCTGTTCGGTTGGCCTCGCTGTGCTTACAGCATCTTATGTCTCTGCCATCCTATCTCTCTGTAGGAGCTGCATCAGTATCTGTGCAACCTAGCTGACCAGTCCAGTCAAACAGCGGACATGCTGCCCCTAGTGGTGATCCTGGAGAACCTGCACCACCTCCCCTCGCTGACAGACCTCTTCAATGGTCTGCTCCATGGCAAAAATCACCGCTGGTCAGTTAGCCCACACACACAGAGACACACACACACACATACTCTCCATATCTCACATGCTTGGGGAGACTTTCAGTGGACACAGTTTGGTATACCTGGCGTTGAATCCTTGCGTTGTCTGGTTCCAGCCCGTACATCATTGGGACTATGATCCAGGCGTCCTCCTCTACCCCCAACCTACAGCTGCACCAGAACTTCAGGTACTTGAAGGATCGACAGAACACCGCAACACATCTTTCTCTGAACAAACAGTGTGGTTAGCAGTGGGTTTGATTTTTTAAAGTGGGTTAGAAAAGAGGGTGTTGGACCCTACCGTGACATGAAGGCGCTGCGTCTAAACGTTGTCTCCCCCTCCTCTCCTCCGGCCCCCCTGGTTCTCCCCGCTGGCTCGCTGTTCCAGGTGGGTGCTGTGCTCCCACCACGTGGAGCCCGTCAAGGGCTTCCTGGGTCGCTTCCTGCGCCGGACACTCCTGGAGACGGAGATGAGCAGCCGCTGCCGGAGCGCCGAGCTGGTCAAGGTGGTGGACTGGCTGCCCTCCGTGTGGCAGCACCTCAACCGCTTCCTGGAGAGACACAGCTCCCCGGACGTCGCCATCGGTACGGACCTGAGCCCCCCTTCCACCCCACCCCCAATCTACTCTGTCCAGTGGAGGGACTGGAAACATGACCTCCCTACCTCCCTCCCTCTCTCCTTCCCCAGCTGTATTGGAAGAACTCTGGGGTGGTCTGTATCAGATATGTTCAAAGAATGCTGAACGTAACGTGTGTGTGTGTGTGTGTGTGTGTGTGTGTGTGTGTGTGTGTGTGTGTGTGTGTGTGTGTGTGTGTGTGTGTGTGTGTGTGTGTGTGTGTGTGTGTGTGTGTGCTTCTGTCCAGGGCCCCGCCTCTTCCTGTCCTGCCCCATGGCTGTGGAAGCGTCTAGAGTTTGGTTCACAGACCTCTGGAACTACTCCCTCATCCCCTACCTACTAGAGGCTGTACGGGAGGGGCTGCAGGTACACTTTCTCACTTTCTCTCTCTCTCTCTCTCTGTCTCTCTCTGTGTTTTTGTCTGTGTGTGTCTGTGTGTCTGTGTATGTTTGTGAGAGTGAGCTTCTTTCAATGACCTTATATTTTGTACAATGCTCTTAAAATTATCCGTGAGGGTTTGCAAGTTAACGTGTGTTTAATATGTGTGTGTGTGTGTGTGTGTGTGTGTGTGTGTGTGTGTGTGTGTGTTTCTCCCTGTATATCTCTTCCAGCTGTATGGTCGCAGAGCAGAGTGGGACAACCCTACATCCTGGGTATTGGACAGCTTTCCCTGGTCATCAAGCCCCGCCCACCAGGACTGGCCTCAATTGCTCCAGCTACGGCCAGAAGACGTTGGTTTCCATGGATACCCCATCACGAGGGATGGTTGTGCAGACACCAATACAACACAAACAGATACCGACACAGACCCTCTGGTGAGTGCCGATAAACGACAAAGATGTATTTCTGTGTAATCTTTATGTTTGTGCATGTATACAGCATTTATGTTCTTCCATCTCTTGTTCTTCCAACTATGTATGTATCTATTTATGTGTCATATTACAAAGAAGATTTATTTAGAAAACATGGCTAGGAAGTATGTATCAGACTAATGTCCAAAATAATACGCAAAGGAACGCTTACCCTTTGACCTTTCACCCTTTCAGATGAACATGCTGCTGAGGCTGAAGGAAGCCGCCCACGCCCCTGTCCCACAGTCCAGTTACCACAGCAATGGTCACCAAGGCAACACGGCACGGCCCTCCCCGGAGTCCTCTCTATGATCGCGGGGTGCCGCGTGGACAGAGCATAGACAAATCCAGTCGAGTGGGGCTTCTTATGCTGCACGGTGACAAGCTGCTCTCTCGTCACAGGGTTCATTTTCACTGCTGGACCAAACTGAGGTCTCACTTTGGGTTTCGTGGAACTTGGCGGAGAGAGGCAGCGAGCCCAGCAGGAGTTCTTGCGTGTCGCCGAGCTCAAGGCATTGGCTCGCTGAGCTAACACATGTCACACTGAGGAATGCTGTGGGGCTCGTGTGAGTGAACCGACCCTCTCGTCACACTGCCCTCCTGTGGTGACAATGCCCATTGCCGACTAGAGAAGCTGTCATGTGCTCGGACTAGCAGCCACAATTAGGTTACTCATTGTCCATGTAAGGTTGCTTTTCTGCACGCGCTGCTTACTTGTCAATCAAGGTGTCACTGCTGTGTAGAGCATATCTCAGGCGTCTGTGGCCTGCTCCCACTTCGTCTCACCGAGGCCCCCCGTGTCTGATCGACCGCCGTCACGACTGCTTTCCCCAGCAGACCTCACAACCATAGAGACCGTTTGGAAATGAAAACCCTGGGCGCAGGACCATGGGAAAGAGTTGGCCGACTCACGCAAACTTCCTGTCGAAAAGGTCTCGGGTGAAGGTCGGGCTTCGTGTGAGCGAGGGACACCCCTTTCTTGTCAGAGGGCTGTCCGGGGGAGTGGTCTACTCGGTGCTGCTGCCAACTCAGTCGCTCCATGCCTTGAGGTCACCACGAGTCCTCCACGGAGGTTCCTAAATCCACGACGACGCACTCGAGTCTTTACGGAGGGTGGGAAAGGTAGAGCTGTGCTGCGGCGACAGCGACGACCCGGACATCGGACACGGTGACCGTGACGCCGCGTGTGTTTTTCTCGTAGGTGCTACTAACGGAGACAGAGGCTGCTCCATCTCTATGGGTGCTTCACCAGAGAGGGTGTCATACCAGGGACCAAAAGCCCACTATTTCAAGGAGCTGTCCGAATGGCCTCGCCTAAATCCCGTGTCATGTCAACGCACCGCACTGAAGGCCGACACCTTCACAGCGAGCCTCCTGAGATGATGGACGAACACGTGCGTCGTTGTTTTCCTGGGGTCGTTGTTCAGGCCTTGGTTTTCAGCTGTGATCGTTGCGCCCAAACGCGGGGCCAGGAGATCAGCAGCTCAATGCTGTCTCGTTGATCCTCTTTACAGCTCATCGCCTGCCCTTACCATCTTTGTTTTTTTCATTCATTGCATGGTCTCATTTTGCTTATCAGTTTCGAGGTGCAAGACAGGTGCAATATATATTTACAGTACCATGGCGATAGTGGAGGAGCCCCTTTGGTTCTTCTTTGGGTAACACTTTATAACTTTCAGTAATGAGCAGTTATTAGACCATCAATAAACTAGAATCTTATTATTAGTAAATGTGTAATAATTATCTATAAATCATTTCTAAAAGGTTAATAATTGTTATTTTGTTTCGTTTGTTTTGGATTGAGAACTTTGCATTGACATGAAGTGCACATTTGTGGTTGGTTCAGTCTACGTTCTGCAGGTTTTTTCCTGTTACTCCATTGATTATTTGTCTAATCAGATTATAATGAATAGCTTCCAATTCATAATTTACTAATGCCTATATACAGTAACTCATCTTTTAGAATTAGTGTATAAATAATTATCACACATTTACTAATAATGAGATAATATTTCATTGATGGTCTAATAACTGCTTATTACTGAAAGTTATTTTAAAGTGTATTCTTTGTGGTTCTTCTATTTATAAGACACTAATGTGCTGTCCTGCTGTGGTATCCTAGTCAAGTTTAATGAAGCCAAAAAAGTATTTACTTGTAGTTGTTGCCAAGATATATCTCCAGCAATGTGCAAACCTATGTGAATTTGAGTGTGCAGGGGTTCCATCTTTAGACCGATTAAGGTGCTAGAGTAACTTTATTTGTATGTTAAGGTGAGCACAACAAAAATATGTTTTTTGAATAGTGTGTTTGTGCTTAATATTATTTAATCTTTCAATCAGGGTGTTCATATGTTTTCAATTATGTTATGGAACATAACATTTGATATTCTTTTAAATTTGTCTTGATATTTGCATTTTCTTATGGGGATTTTTCATTTTGTAAGGATGTGTATATTTGACTTGATCTCCCCTAATATTTTGAAAACCTTTTTTTTTTCAAAGACTAGAGTTTTTTGTTTTTTTGTTATTGGTGTACAGCAAAGGTGACCCATATTTTTCCTTAATTGTCAATAACAGATTTTTAAGATCCTATGAATAAATGATGTCACAGTAATCCATCCGTCTTCTCACTGTATTTCTTTATGTTTTGTATCCCATCAAAAATGCCTTCTAGTTTACTCACACAGTAAGGTTATCTGAACAGGTATATGGACAATAAATAATGAGATGTGACTGTTTGCTTTGTTAGAACATGTATTTCATCAATAATTTGACATTCATTTTGATATAAATCAAAATCCTTGGAGGTTGTGTGAAAGTATGATTGTCATTCTCTACATACTTTGAATATTTTTGAAATTGAAATTGAAAAAAGTAATTAAAAAAATTTAAAGCAAAGATTATTTATACCCATATTTATTTTTTCTATATTATTATTTGTTCTTATTATTTGACTAAATACTGTGTAGCTACAAACAATCCTTTCAGTCCATGCTAAATTATAATCATAAAATGATCTAGCCACCAGCATGGGACTGCTTTGGGTATATATGACTCAGCACATCTCACATGCAGGCATGATTGGTTTATTCAAACAGCTCCTCGGCCAATAGAAGCCCTCGCTATGGCTCCAGTGTTCTCTTGCTTAGCCTGTAGACCGGAGAGAGGAGAGGAGATTAGAAAGAGCCATCTAATTATTTTGGCTTTGCCTCTGGATTAGCCGACCGCACCACCATCCCAGCGGTCGCAGCAGCCATTCTGATCCCGTGTCAGCCCTGTTACAGCCCTGACGGGATGTGAGCTGACACAAACACCCTGGCTAGAATTCAATCCCATTATTCAGTGAAATCGCCCTTCAATGCTAACCCCGGCGCGAAGGACGCTAGCCACCCTCCTTTCTCTGCCCAGCTAACAAGTGACAGCCCCTCCCCTGAACACAGGCCCCCACGCCACCTCTCCTTACCCCACGCCACAGCCCTCAATGGGCCCATTCACTGGGCTGACACACACCCAGCCAGAGAATCAACCTAAATACTGTTTTATGAGCAGCTAATAGGTGGCGCCCCCATAGAGAGAACGAGCTGGCCCTGTTCTGCTAGAGGGCAGGAATTTCCACAGTTCTTACAGAGGTTAAATGGAACCGAATAAATAGCAAAGAGCCGTAACAATGGCCAATCTTGTGTTGTGCCTACCCCCTCCCTCTGGTGAGCGGAGCAGAATAGGAGCGCAACTTAGAGGTGGAGAGCATAAAGCCGAGGGCTGCTCGACTTCAAATACATGGGAAAGATGCAAAGACGTTCCCAGGTTGGCGTGTACAATGGCGCCAGTAGGGGCTTTGAGTGTGTGTGAGTCGGGGTTCTGATGAGAAACATTTCTTTTCCCACATTTTGTTCTCTAAGGGTTATGTTTGAGTAAGCCGAGGTTGTGGGAGAGACTCCGTCACAATGGAAAAGCTTTTCTTCAAACCAAACCGGCGACCAACTTGAAATGAAATGGGACGTTCAAGTTGCTATTCCGACCCGCCGCAGTCAAAGGCACATTTAGCAGAGCGGTTCTGTTTGTGTGACAGAGAACCACCCGTGTCCCTTGCACAGGCCTCGTACTAGTATGCATGGTGTTACAAGCAGAGTAAGCAGAGTGAGAAAGCAACTTTTTAAGTGTACGGTGATATGGCTATTGAATTGAAGCCAAACACAAAGCCTTGCCATTCAATCAAAGTTCTCTATAAATATTAAAGCGTTGTAAATGTCGTAAGATTCTTTACTTCTTTTCCTGAAGGCTATTTGTGGTTCTGCCAGCAGAGGGCACACTTTGCATTGTCTTTCAATGAATGAACACACTGAAAATGATCAGGTGTCCCACTCAGACAAGCAGGCCCCTCGATAATACCATAGTCGAATGGTGCACGAAGGAGACTAAACATCTAACATGTTTTTCATGAATCATGCTGCATTAAAGGAGATTGAATTGAGCCATATTACCCGCTATGCTTCTATCCTTGAAGGCTCTGATATTCTATTTTCAGATTTCGTTCAAACGTGTTTTCATGTTTTCATTTAAGCCACATTTTGCTGAGGCTAAAATAAATAATACTAGTAGTCAGTCTACCAGTCGACTAGTAGTACAAGCCTTACAATATACAGTTTGCAGCGATGGTAACTTTCAACACTCAGCCTAAAACACAACCATAGAGTTGTACCAGTAGGTCAGTATTGAAATGGAATGAAACCTTTCATCTTCAGGAGCACTGTATGTTCCACATGAGTGTATGTATCAGTTATCGACAGGGACTTGGCTGTGATCTCAGTGTTGTAGGTTTGAGTGAACTGTGTGCATTGTGCCGATAAATGGTGCCACCTTTAACAGGCCTGGGAGCAGTTCCCAGGCAGTGAGCGCCGCAGGGTCAATCTGCAGATTGGTATACAGCTCACTCTCCCTCTGCCATCCAAGCCTCTTAGCCACGGCCAATGTGTGTGTGTGTGTGTGTTTGATTGTCTCACCATTCAACACTTAAATCGTTCTGTTGTCCCTAGGCCGGCTCAGTGTTACAGGCTCTTTGACGTCGCACAAAACAGTTTAGAAAAAGTTCTTGTCTTGCTAATTTGCCTCTCAGCCAAAAGGACACTGTTCTTTCTTCCCCTCCGCTGGCAGAAACCCTACTGGGTCGACCCCCCCCCCCCCACGGCCTTCCAAGCCTACGAGCTGACGTCTGTAATCCTCCTCGGATTCATATTCCTTGATTGGTTGCTCCCCGTTTCTTTTGCTAATCTCATGTCCCATTTGCATTCTCCACCATTATGTGACTTTGCGCTGCCCGGCTATGCTAAATGGTCTTCTTGTGTGGTGGAGGGAGGGAGGGTCCACAGGAGAAGGGAGCCGAGGGGCTCTACAGAGGGAGCAAGAGTGTGATGTTGATATGCATGCCAGGGATTACCCACACATCCTTTGGTGGTGTAGTGTGGCCAGCAGATCAGGGATCAGGCTAATTGTTGGGGAGGAGAAGTCGGGCGATTCCATTACGCGGGGCCTGTTTGCTCAGCGCTGAAGCCACGGCTGGATTCCACCACTCGCTCCTGTCCTTTGGAGCTCCCTCTCTGTAATCGCATGTCCCATAGGCGAGTCTTTTCATTTTTTTCCTTTCGGCGCCAGGACCTTAAGACCCCCAGAGACTCTGTCCAGTGACTGACCAAAGCAACTTTCTTCTGCACAAAGGACATGAGCTGAAGGCCAGGCAGGCCAACGGCACAAATGTCTGTGGAGATCTCAAGTGACACTTGAAAGCCAGACCAATCCGACCACACACTCTGCTCTCCACCACCAGAGAGAGAGAGAGAGAGAGAGATCATTCAAATCTATAAACACCTTCAAAGAGGCTTTTCTTATTTTTATCGATTCGTTGGGTGTCTAATCTCTTGCAATCAAACGGGCCCAAAAGCTTCAAAGAGGATCGAAACAAATTCCAACCTAAAGAGAGCCGCACTCTATTCAAAGCAGCAGATGTATATATTGTCGGACGTGCGAAGAATAGTTTAAAAGATTAGAAGAGCGAGGGAGGCTTTTCTATTTCAAAAAGAAAAACATAATTCCAAGGTCCAGCCTCTTGAAACAGGCTTGAACGTGTACCTTAAATGCTATTTCCATTTGAACATGCACACGGCAGGCAGCTTGGAGATTACGCTCAACCTGAAAGGACCCCTCCAGAACCAGGCACACACACACACATACCCTTGGAAACTATGCCGTCTCTCTATCTTAACTGACACACACACACACACACACACACACACACACACACACACACACACAAACACCCCTCCTGCAAAGTCCAAGTGTTTCCATTATCAGCTTGCTACTGTAGCAGGCCTAAATCTGATTAGTAGTTTGTGTTCCCTGAGAGGAAAGTATTCATTAGCCTCCTGCGTACCTAATCTGTCGGCCTACCCCAGAAGATTACACATTGTCTCCCAAGGGCCCAGCCCACTAGAGCGCAGTCAGAGACTCCGATGGCCTCTCCTTTCTACTTCACATTCCCGCATGGCCCACAGTCCACCAGTGGGCCCAACAACAGAGAGCTACAGCCCAGTGTGAAGCAGTGGCAACAGGGCTGAGTGATAAGACTGGATGGACAGTTTGTGGCACCCAAGGAGAAATCCAAGTCGTAATTTATAATTAGTCGTCATTTTTAGCAGCCAATAAAAAAATTATGTAAAGATACAATTGCATGAGAATTTTAGACTAACAGCCACGACTTGGCTGTGTGCCTGAACAAAACAAACTGGTTCTATTAGAACGTTGACCAGTAATCAAAGGATGTGTGTGTCGTATAGACAGCCATATGTTCATGCTTGTAGCTTCATCAGTGTGGGCGTGTGCGTGTTTTCTTTCTAGTGATAGCGTGCGTTGGGTGTGTGCGCGCGTTTATGTGTATGGACGCCCATTCATGTGTGAGTGTGGGTGCGTGTGCTAGCGTGCGTGTCTGCGCGTGCATGTGTGTGTGTGTTAACCAGGGGCCCTGTCAAAAAAAAAAAACACCTGCCGGTCTCCACCCCGCACCAACTGTTCCTCTCTCCCCCCTCCCCGATCCTCTCTTCTCCCTTTCTTTCTTTTCTTCGTCTCCCTCTCTCCCACACAATGAGTGGTTAACACACTGGTTTACCCACCGGGTGATGCATTATCTCCTCTGACTCCTCATCCACACCCACTGATGGACAAACTCGGAGCTCAGCGAAACCCCAGATGGACCACGAGTCGTCCCTTTGTGCCGCAGGCTGGGTTGGGGGGGGGTGGGGGGGGGGGGGGGGGGGGCACACGGAAATGTTAATCTAAATTGAAATGCACACGCCTAAATCTTCTCTTTCGGGCCCATACAATAGTTTAGATACCGAGCTGTTTTAAACAGTTCTAGAAAAGATAGTGCTTTCATGATCCCAAGGGAAACCGAAGTGCAACAGTTGCAAGATATCTTAGAATGAGGTAGGGGTAATTAAGTGAAGTAGAGTAAGTAAATATGTATACATTTCAAACAATATAGAGATCAGCGTCAACATCAATAGCAAATCAAATATTTGCAGTGATAAGTACACTGAAACTAAAACTAAAATATTAAAATGTAAACTATTTATATCGATACAATATGAACCGTTATCAGAAAGTACCATGGTAAAAGTGAAGTTCCCAAAGCTTAGTCCCTTTACGGGAGATTAACACCGCAGAAGGATAGTCCTAAAGCTAAGGCTGGTGCCACCTCAGAAACGAGGTCACTGCCGTCCATCTCTCAGCAGGTTGTGGCGGAGCCGAAAAGCAGGATGGCCACCGGCAGGAAAGTGTTTCTATGGAGTTTGAGGTGGCATCAGTCTGTTGCCATGGGTGCTCTTGTGCGTGACCAGTTCATGATGGTGTAAGTGAGAGTCATAAATTATTTAGATTATAGAATATACAGATTATCGATGATATACACATGTTCATAACACTTTTAAATTTTAGTTTTTGAAAAGTGCAATAAAAAGATCTAAAGGAAACTGAATATGAACACACTTGACTGCATACGAAATGTGCATTTGAAAAGTAAGACCCACAAGTAAAAGGTTTGCATCGTTCACACTACAAATATTTAGTTGGTCACAGTTACAAGTCAGTTGGTGATTCCCTCTACAATAAGGCTCGTTCCTTCTGTAACGTGCTGTGTATACCTAAGTGAGACCCTGCACCCTGTAAAAAGTCCACGTTAAAAACACACTCTCCCCGGGCGTCCAAACATCTCCGTCCCCAGGGAACCCTCTCGGTTCACAGCCGTCCAAACATAAATACATTTGACTCTTAACTAAATCATTGTTTTCCCTTTCAGCACGGGCAGCCCCCTGGAGAGCCCACAATGGTGCCTTTGAGATGCGGCGGGGAGCGCGGGGACGGACTGAGCTGCCAGGGGTTAAACGAGCCTTCCTCTCGTGATAAATCACGGCTTAATGAGATGCCCATTGTCCGGGCCTCCACGCTCTCTGGCCCCCAGCTCTTGCCAGGGCGCTGGTAGCCGCGGCTGACACGGCCAGCCAAGCACCAGACTTTGAACCGGGGCCTCCGTACAGACGAGGTAGAAGTGCAGCAGATGGCTTGGACTGGTAGATACACATTTGATTAAGTAGGAGTGTGGCTATGATTCTGTGTGTGTGTGTGTGTGTGTGTGTGTGTCTGTGTGTGTGTGTGTGTGTGTGTGTATATGTGTGTGTATGTGTGCGTGTGTGGAGAGATCATTCACTCAGGGTAGTTCATTTTGTAACAATGACTTTTCACTGGGGTGTCAGAGGGCCTCTTTCAAGGGGGTAAAGGTCACTGAAGCATGCAGCCTTGTTGTCAGCCTCTCTCTGGCTTGTTGTGGTGTTTTTCAGCTTCAGCCACACTCTCTAGGGCCGGAGAAGAAGTGTGGAAATAACTAAATATAATGTAAGGGCTGACAAAGGTAAACGTATAGATTATTTTACTAGGATGTTAAGTCAATTGTGAAACGTAATTTTACTTTTTTGCAAAACTACATTCTACTAAATAAAAATTTGTAATTTGTGAACACGTTACCAAAAATATACAAATATATGAGAGGATATAAATATTATTTGTAATAATCTTCTATTTCTATTACTATTATTATTACTGCTTTTATAATTTTTATTGATAATAATATTATTAGTAAAACAGACTGACCTAGTTTTCAGTGAGGTAAATTGCGTATTTACATTAATTTGTCCTGTTGATGAAATGTTTCCATAAATTAACAAACAAAAGGCTATTAGAAAAAAAATCCCTTAATTCATTATCTTTTGTCTTTCACAATACCTCACCTTGTCTTCAATACTAAACGCAATGTGGGTGCTGACAGATTTACATCCTGGGTCTCACATGTACAGGATTTGCAATTTGCATGTCCCTGCGTAGAAGAGAGGGGTGAAACTGTCTTTGGCAAGCTTAACGTGATTTATCAAAAGGGACAATCTATTAACACTTTTGCTAGATTATCACTGCTATTGAGCAATGACATCGCTAGGTTGTCAAGTGGGCAGCTGAATAACACAAGACACATTTTAGTTCATAGCCCTACCTCCAGTGTGGGCCTATGGGCAAGGGTAATGACTCAATAAGTAGCATGACTAACCTGCTATGCTGCACCAGTGTGAAGCCCACTGACACACAGGAAACGCTATGCCAAGTTCCACTGAGTAGCATATAATTGCTGCCTTTGTATCAAACACGGGGAATTAGCAGTAACTAGCATTAATGCTGTATAGCCGTCAGTGAATTAGCCAGCTGGTGGACTTGACTATCATTGGCTTTAGACTTCTAAAGTATAAACAAACCGCGTGCACGCATGATAAACGGTGTGTAAACAGAGTTTCAAAAAGGAAAACCTCTGGGAAAAAGAGTGGTTTAACCAAACAAATGCTTGGAACAAAATTAAACACTTGTTCCGAGCATAGCTAGTCGGTTCTTCAGTGTCTAAACGATGGTCCATATTTGTCTTGAGCTTTACACACATTCACAACTATGCCAGGTCTCTCTGCCAGGGGTTTTGAGGGAAATCTTTTGGATCAAAAAGATAAATGTCTCCCAAGTGTGTGAAGTCTTGGCCGCACATAAAGCATTATAAAGCATGCTAGGAAGCATTATCTGTGTTAAAAGGACTCCTTCAGTCAGCATATTGACCTAGCCACTTTCATGGTCGGCCTGTAAATTTGTTGTAAATTTGTTGTTGCATGGTGAGTCTGCCACGGTCTGTGTGTGTGTTTGTGAGTGTGTGTGTGTGTGTGTGTCGGAGTGTGGTGTTTGTGCGCCGCTCCCATCCCGCTGAGGGACCTGACAAATGGTCCGTGGTCAGCCAGGAGTCCTCTAAGCGAGGACCCTGGGGTCGTCCCAGCAGGGCAGAGATGGTGAACTCACGCCAATCACGGCCCTTTGTGGCCGGCCGCTGGTTGATTGACACCAGGGCGGCACTCTCCTGTGGATGTCATTGAACACTATGGGTAGCGGATGAGCAACAACATTGAGCCAATGCATTTATATGGCTATTGGCTTAACACAAGGACAGGGCAACGTGGTTTATATGGAGCGCTTGGAGCGTTTAGGAGGAACAGTGTTTAGAGTGGTTAGGGTTGGGAATGGATAGTATTTCAAATGGACAGGGATTAGAGTTCATTCATAATGGGTTTAGTGTAAAGGTGAAAATGTTCATATTGGATAGTGTTTTGAGAGAATGTTAACTGCTTGAATGATTGCCTTAGGCACTTGTCCTCCATTGCTATCCAACTCTCCGCTATCTCCGCTAGTATCTCACTCGCAACAAACACCTCAATCTCTGTGTGACTTTCTTTTTCCTCTCGCTTCCATCTCAATTATAACATCTCTACGTCTGCTGGCATTCTCAACATTTAGCTCATATCAATGAACCTTTCTGCTAGCATGGCGAACATCTCCAACTTAGCTAGCATTTCGATCGAACCATCTTTCTCCCCCTTCAATCTCGTCAGTTAACGTTATAGTCAGAACTGTTAAACTATCTATTTTCTTCGCACAAGTCTTTGCTACACTTGGACTGCAAGCTGAAAAAAGGACACTTAAAGATATTCGTCCTCGACCTGCCCTCCCTCCCCCCCTCCACCCACCAGCCCTTCCTACAGAAAGCTGAATGGCCACTCAAGGAAAATGAGAGCATAATGACCCGGCAACACAGACACAAAACCTGATTGGACACGGAGGCCAGTGGCTAATGAGCTGAGAAACGTGGCTGTGTGTTTGTGTGTGTGTGTGTGTGTGTTTACGCGGAGCTGTGTGTTTGTGTGTGTGAGAGAGCGAGAGAGAGAGAGTGTGTGTGTGTGTGTGTGTGTGTGTGAGAGAGAAAGAGAGAGAGCGTGGGTGTGTGTGTGTGTGTGTGTGTGGGTGGGTGTGTAATGACTGTATTTTCCTCCTTTCGTCACAGCTCTGTGTGGCATCTTTAACCAAGTGGAGACGGCACCAGATGCAACAGCGCTCACACACATTGGTCTGAATCAGGAACCATATGTCCAGATAAGTCATGCGTGCACCGCTTTCCCACAGACACCACTGACTGGTGTGTGTGTGTGTGTGTGTGTGTGTGTGTGTGTGTGTGTGTGTGTGTGTGTGTGTGTGTGTGTGTGTGTGTGTGTGTGTGTGTGTGTGTGTGTGTGTGTGTGTGTGTGTGTGTGTGTGTGTGTGTGTGTGACAGAGTGCTGGTTAACCACTAACCACGACTACTCTCCGTAGGAGGGAAAAGGAAAAAGCTAAACCATAAAGAAATCAATATCTTCTGATCCTCCGTTATCTGAAAAAGATCAAGATTACAGTTGTAATTGAGATAGAAATACACCTTTCATAATTGCAAGTAGTTACAGTTTTAATTCAATTGCTAACAAGCATTGTCACATTGTCAAAACTCTTCACACAGCAAAACAGTCTGTGTGGAGCAAACTGTGAATCACTTTTCATTGCTTTCACACAAAATGCCTTCAGTGACCACAGTCACCAAAATTCATGAACTCCTTCCACAAACTACAAAACACTATACTTTTGCAGCACATTTTTCAAATGCTAACACACTTCACTTGTTCAAAACAGTTAAAAACACAATCAAAACAGAATGATGAAAAAAATTTGTCCATTTCTGCTGCAGCCAAATTGAAATCTATAGAAAATAATATAAAAATATTGACAATAAAATGAAATAATAATAATTCCAAACACAGCTGAGTGCAGTTTACAGCTGACAACCTACCCAGGTGACCTTTGTTTGGCCTCATTGCTCATAGCAAGCAGATAAAAGGGGATGGCTTCTGAATGGCTTTTTTGGAAATATGGAACAAAGAGGACAGGTTGGTGGAGAGAGAAGAGTGGCAGGGTGAGGGAGAAGAGGAAGAAGAGGAAGACCAAGAACTGTGGTCTCTGATTAGATAAGGGGCACAATTATTGACAGGGTTGGATCAGACATTCTAAAATATTCTTCCCAAGGTGCGTTGCCAGAGAAGACACATGATGTGATGTTGATAAAAATATGTGGCCAAATGCAGAAGAGAGGGAGTGAATATGTTATACATGAAGTACTGTAAATCACTATGCAAAGATATAGAAAACATAAACGTAACTGAAGCAAATTGCTGCATTGCTGATTCCTTCTTGATTCAATATATAATAATTTAGTACACTCAATAAAGTGCAAAGATCTTATTCTATAATAAAATACTGATTTATCTGGAGAAAAAAATCATTCAGACCTTAAAGATAAAATGTCTTTCATGTAATTCTCTTTGTTGTTAGTATTTTGTAGTTCAGTGTGCTAAGAGTGACAGTGTTTGCTTCCTGAGTGAGACTTGTTGCCAGTGTTGTGGATGAATGAGCTCATTTCGAGACATGTATGATGTGTTTTGTTGGCGAGAAACAGTTTTGGAGGTGAGATGAACTGTTTAGCTGAAATGCATGTTTGTAATGCAGACTGTGTGAAGAGTTTTGAAAAAGTAGTTTCAGTATTGACCATTGCTTGTTAGCAATTGAAAAAAACTGTAAATAAATCAGAAGGGCAAAAGTCTGGTAGAAGTGTGAAAGTTTGGGGGAAGTGTATCGTGCACGTGCAGAAAACTGCCCAGCCGAATTCAGACACCCCATAGTATTCGTGGGGGACATGTATTTCCAATTCTGTACATGACATCAGTGCATTTTCATATCACATACTTCTGATAGGTTCTGAAGGTGACTGAAAAGCAGAAGGCCAAAACAAATTGACATTGATTAATTCATTGAATCCGTAAGCTAAGTAGCGTGCAACAATCTGTGCTCGTGAGTAAATGGTGGTTTCTGTATCGGGGTCAGCCGCGGCAAAAGATAGGGCGCCCTCGTCTCAAAAGCCTTTTGTTTCTCCCCCGGCTCAAATGCCCAGTGCGTTCACACTGTCGTTAGCGCCAGTCAAGTGAAGTTATTCTCCCTACCCTCCGCGCTCTCCTCCCTCCTCGCTCTCTCTCTCTCTCTCGCTCTCTCTCTTCTCTCTTTTTTAATATACTGCACTTCTTGCCCCCGTGAACCTGTTGAGTGGCGCTGAAAGGGACCTGAGGAGCCCCTGCTCTCGCAGAAGAACGGGCCCCGCCAGGGAGGAGAAAGGAGGGACGGAGGTCCATTCAGCGGTTGAGATAACCCCATACAGAATGATAGACTCCTCTGGATTGTCAGTGGCCCCCGGGGCCATTGTCCCCGCCGCATTGAAGGGAGACCCTCAGCTGCACTTGAGAGGGGGGTTGTCCCAGGTAGGAGCCCAGTGGACCATTCCCAGCCCATGCTTGATTGCCCCTTTTATAGCGCCCCCTCTCTCTCTCTCATTCTCTCTCGTTCTCTCTCTCTCTCTCTCTCTCTCTCTCTCTATCTCTCTCTCTCTCTCTCTCTCTCTCTCTCTCTCTCTCTCTCTCTCTCTCTCTCTCACGTATTTCCCTCTCTGTTTTTCTCTCCCTATTTTCCGGGGATGTGGATGGAGACGACAGGGGGCTGGAGAAGCAGAGAGATGGAGAGAGAGAAAAAAGAGAGGGAGAGAAGAGACGGAGAGACAAAGAGAAACGAGAGACAGAGTGAAACTCAGTGAGGGGACAGAGATATGCAGAAAGAGAGACAAGAGGGGAGGGGAGAGGGTGGCGAGTGAGAGAGGGAGGTCAGAAAGAAACACAGGGAAAAAACCCGTGTCCCACATCCTTTCCTCAGAAGATCATGGACAAACTGTGTTGACCATATTTATCAGAACACCATAAAGTTCAATAAAGTCATTACACGGGTTTAATCCAACCTCAATGCACATCACCAGCCACTCATAGTATAGCGTTCCTCAACCGCAATACAAATTGTGTTACTCGACTTGACTTTTCTAGAAAACACGTTGACTGTTAGCCCTGCCATTTCCTTCTCAAAGGGAGTGGAGCCTGCTGTGGACACTGTTGTGGGACCGTTGAACTAGATGCATTCACAGGTTGGACTTCTGACTCCACTAAACTCAATGTCTCTGAGGGGCTGCCAGAGCCATTGTCCCGCCCGGGGGTAAGCCTGTGTGGGTCCCCTCCGGCGTGGGCCTGATCCTCTTTCAGGCCTGGCTGAGCTCCACGCGGTCCCATTCCGCGCTCCCAATCTGACCCCTCGGCCCTCGCTCCCCCGGGGGATTTTGTAGAGTCACACGCTGGGTCTATGTGCATAGCCACCGGGACCCTGCTCTTTTTTGACTCCGCCAGGGCCAATGTGAGAGGGTTGGCCACGAGGTGAGGAAACCACAGGCTGACTGAAGGTCTGCAGGGGGTGGCATGGGATCCGTGTTGACCCGTGTTCCAGAGTGTCTGCTGTCCTCTCCTTCCTCTCCAGACATGTGGGTGTCCCACTACACCTGTGCTGCTCAAACGGCCTATCATGAAGACCCTATGAGTGCGTGTGTCCTCTTCTCTCTCTCTCTCTCTCTCTGTCTCTCTCTCTCTGTCTGTCTCTCTCTCTCTCTCTCTCTCTCTCTCTCTCTCTCTCTCTCTTTCTCTCTCTCTCTCTCTCTCTCTCTCCCCCTCCCTCTCTAAGCCCTCCCCCAGACCCTGTCTCTGCCCCCGTGGAGAGCCTGAACACCCAGATCAGAGAGCGTCCAGCGGTCCGACCGAGCCCGTCCGCCCAGGTCCGGAGGCCCCTGGCCTTTTAAAGCTCCCCTCTAATCTGGATTATGAGTGGCTCTCTGAGCCGCCGCCCAAAGATTAGAGCGCCGCTCGCTGTGATAGGAGGGGGGACAGATTTTCTGGCCCTTTGTTGCCCGCCTTGACCCCCAATGTGTCCAGCGACTCTAGGGGAGCAGAGCCATGGCTGAGAAGGGGGGGGGGGGGCTTTAATGTATTCAGTTAAACAACAAGAGCCCGGGAAGGGGTGGAGGTGGGGTGAGGGAGGGAGGGCGGGGACGGGTTTAGGTCACTATGTTGCCCTCTGGCTAAGCATCTCTTCTGGTCGTAGCCGGCCTTCAAATGGGGAACAGGTTCGGTTGAGTGAGGATGGTTACCTGGTGGAAATAAGGGAGGCAATTCTTTTCTGAAAAGGTGGCTAGTTTCAATGCTCATGTTGATTTAACGACTTTGCTATGTGGATTATATTTTATTGGTGTAAGGACACAGATGGTAATGATCACTGGCTCAGAAACGAGGTGGAATCTCATCGTGCTTCAGTTCCGCTCTCCCTACCAGTCAACTGGGTGGGCTGTAAAATCGGGTCCGGTGTGATACAAACAGCAGGGAACTAAAGACACCACGGCAGCTTTCAAGAAATGTAGTTTAAAAAAAAAAAAGCCATTTCCTCGTTTGACTTCGTTTCACCAAACCTCGTGCGACATCGACAGATGTCCCCTCTCTAGACAGCACACCTCCAGTGGCCCTCCAGTGGGACATCTGTCCTCTCAGTCCTCCCCGTGTTGTTCTCCCCTCTCTCTTCACCCCCCCTTTTCTCTGTCTCCGCGTTGTCGACGTCTTTTCCAAACGCGCTTGCTCAAAGCTGCCTCCCATAGAAACGGTGAAGTGGCTTTAATTAAAGGGGAGAATTGGCGACGCCACTCTCCTCTTCGCCACCCCCCCCCCCCCCCCCCCCCCCACCCCCCAGAGCCCAGAGAGGCCGGAGGAATGGCGGGAGCTCTCCTTCAGAACCCACTCGTGGACCTGCGCCAATAGAAGTCCCATTAGATTAGGGGTGGGGAGGGAGGTGGGGGGGTGAGGGGTGAGGGGGGTTCAAATTAAAACTAAGGACTCGCCTCTCCCTCCAGGTCACCCCTTTCTCATTACCCGGACACTCCGCGGCCGCTGAATGTAAGCGGCTTCAAAGTCCTCCTGCAACGGCAACATTTGGCGGTAATCACCCGGCGCTTATTGTGGCGGCGCCATGTATGTATAAGGCTTCAGTGGGCTCAGAGAAAGGCCTCATAAAAGATGAGGAGTAACACTCAAGTGGGCCAGGGGCGGCTGAAAGGACCCGAGGTACGCCGGCCCTTCTGTCAGGAATAACATGGGAAAGTCCTCGGAACGACGAGGGAGGCGAGGGGAAGCGGGGCGGGTGTAGCTGAGGGGAAGGGGGAGCAGGTTTGTGGCACGGCGTTATGGTGCCAGTGACACCACATGTCTAAAGAACAGCCATGATATGGCTGGGGTGGTAGGTTTAACGTGGAGGAGGCCACATTGCTTGCCCCTTTCAAAAATGTTTAATTCTTCAAGTTTATGTGAAGCAAAGTTTTTGTTCAAAACCGGCAATATGGTGAAATTGTTTTATGGCATAGATATTGTTAAGAGATGAATCTATGCTTCTTTGTCGGGATTGTTCTGAAATCTCAATAAAACCTGATACAATAGTGTCATTCAATTACTATTCGTTCCAAATAATAATACGAAAGAAATGTTCACAATATACGACAAGTATTTCTCTAGAACCCATCTCTTTGCACGATCAAACCAGAGTTTTCCGAACCTTCTCCTCGGTGACAGAGTCAGACGGAGAACGGGTCCCGGTCTTCACTCAGGGCCTCGTCACGGCTCGACCTCCCTTTCCTTTCCTCGCCGTCTTGGGGAACTCCTTTTCCTCTCCAATTCCGGCCTCACGTTCCGTTTCTCCTTTCATGGCCGCAGCGTGGCTCTTCAAACAAATCAGCCCCTTCCATTCTCTCCTTACCCTTCTCCTTCCTTTAGGAGGAGAGATAAGTGAATATGGGAATCTGTCAGTATGCAAATCGACGATTCGTATGGGGCTCGCTTGCTTGTTGCTGCCTTTCTTCACTTTGCCCCCCAAAAAAAGAAACAATTATTTGGCCCACAAAGGAGGGATGGAGAGAGGGAGGGCGAGGCATAGAGGGCCCGACTAATTCACTGGGGCACTCACTGGGCAAACGATCAGAATGATAATTTGCGGAGTATTCCGGAATAATTAGACATATGCTAGGTGGGCGAGGCTTTCATGGGCACCACTATATTACAGGGATTAGTGATGTTCGGGGCTCCTAGGTGGCCTCTCCGAAGCACACACACGCACACACACACACACACACACACACACACACACACACACACACACACACATACACACACACACGCATTTACATGTTAAAGCCCCGCATTTTAAGTAGCAGCCGCGCTGACGGTCCGTGTTGACTAGCTGTTTGACTAGCTGTGAGGGGCAGGTTTATCCACGGAGCGAGACTAGCTGAACATAGTTCCCTTAGGCCTGGACATGACCTTGGAGGAACGCCACACCAGGTCCCTCTGTCGGCAGGCGACACCGGCCCGAGCTGTGAGCCTAAATCCTCTCCAAGGGCAGTGGTGTGTTGGATGTGCGGTGCACGGTCCAAACACGGAGAGCCAGCTCCACTTCATGCTCTCGCCCTCTGACCTTCTACCTCAGAAGGTGACACAGGTCTCGTTCTGGGGTTTTTTGGTGGGGCTGCGAGAGGGAGCGGACAGAAACCGTTTGCCCTCCGCCGCCTCTCCAGCGCCATGAAATCCCCCTTTGAGCGTCCGTTTAGTCGGGGACGGGATGTGCTTGGTGGAGCACTGGGCCAGGTCCACCGTGATAAGAGCCATGAGAAATTGATGAAATGACAGTCTGTTCCTGAAAGGCTGGAACTAAAGCCCGTACGGCTTTGGCCTGTCTCACAGGGCGGGTGGCTGGCTGTCTTCCTAACAGGTGTCAGTGTGGGTGTGTGTGTGGGTGTGTGTGTTGGAACGGCGCATGTGTCTTGACAACAGGACCCCCAGCTGCGTCGACACAAAGAGGGGGCACACAGCAGAACCACCAAGAACCTGACTGAGACCTCTCCCTCTGTCTCTCTCTCTCTCTCTCTCTCTCTCTCTCTCTCTCTCTCTCTCTCTGCCTCTCTCTCTCTCTCCCTCTCTCTCTCCGCCTCTCCCTAGGTCTTCGGAGCTGCTGAAGTGTTACAGACATGGTGCGTTGTAACCAAAGTTGATCCTTTAGATGAGCTTGGGAGGTGAATGGCTTAGTGCACGCTTTCATTTTCCACAGTCTCCCATTTTCAAAGGCCCAGTGATATGGATATGAACAAATATCCTCCCGGCTTTGCCTTCTCTTTCTTTCTGACTGTGACTTTGGTCCTTGTGGAATTATTAAACAAAGCTAGGATCGGAAGTGGCATGAATAGAGAGCATGCTGTGTGTGTGTGTGTGTGTGTGTGTGTGTGTGTGTGTGTGTGCGTGTGTGTGTGTGTGTGTGTGTGCGCGTGTGTGCATGTGTGTGTGTGTGTGTGTGTGTGTGTGTGTGTGTGTGTGTGTGTGTGTGTGTGTGTGTCTGTATCAAAAAAAGAGCAAGAGTGTGAGTTTTAACTATAACCTGGTGAGTTAATGAGTGATAGTTTTCAAACAAAAATTCTACACAGAGATATACAGGCGCAATGTTTATGCATACTCTTTCTATCCAACAACCTGTGTCGTGTCTTCAGAAAAAATGTATGTTAAATATGAATCTCTGACACAATTTTCTTTCAATCAATGTGCAAATCAAATGTAACACTGTTTTTTCAGGAAGCAGGCAACTTCAATAGCTTACATTTCACACACTTTTGACTACAACTCAGTCATGCCCATGTGAAAGGCCACAGAGAGCCGTGCGGCCTGGGACAATCGTTCTGCCTTTCAGCAGGCCCTTCCACATCAGTGAGTGAACAGGTGGGCCCAGCAGTGAGCTCACCGGCTTCAGATTATGAGCCGGGGGAGAGGACGGGGCACCACAAAACAACTTCTGGCCTCTGTGTGAGGACGCTGCTGGAGGTCTCACCACCTCAGGAACCCTGAGACGATAATGAGAACACACACACACACACCTATAAAACATGAAATGTTTGCATGTGAGCACCAGAGTATTGTTCTGCCATGTTTGATACGGTGGGACACATATCTACAGGCACATCAACATCTGGCCATTTGTTCTACAGAATTACATTCAACATGATCCTTCATAGTTGTTGGACTGCACATGTTGACTCTTCGCCTCGGCTAATTACACAGGTTTTCAATTTGTGGACAGGATACGTGGTTGGCTATTGCAGACACTTTCAATTGGGGTCACTAGACCATCTGGATCATTGTTGTGTTGGAAGAACGTTACCCCGTTTTTTCACTGGCAGATGCAGACAGACATGCCCTAAAGTCTCCTGGTGCTGGAGGGAGTCCTTCATGAGATATCTCTAAACAAGCTCCTGGGTCTTTTGAAGTGAAAAGGCCCCACAACATATCATATCCACAGGCAAACCTTAAGTGGCTAGTGCAGAAGGTTCTGCAGCCATCTTTTTAATCCCAGGAAGTGTTTGTCTTTTCTGTGCATAAAACCCAGCTCCACAAACCATTTGTGAGTCCCAAAACACACAGGTTACCTTAGAGCTACTATGGGCCACTTTTTTATATTAACGTATTATCCATACATTTCTTCTGATGTCTATGGGAGAATGAAACGATCGCGGTTCAGATCAGTCCTCTTGAAGTCTCAATATTTAACGCTGATTTTGTCTACCACCAGGTACGATCTCCCGCAGAACTGTGACCAATGGCTTCATGGCACAAGGAAGTGGGTATGGTCGTTGATCGTGCTATCAATATGCAGTGACCACGAGCATTCTGCATGTCTTCTTTGCAACGGTTAGGGAAAAAATAACACTAAGCAAACGGTAGCGGTCTCCAAAATCATCTCCTACAGATAAACTGAGAAATTCACGAGCCATTCCCAAGTCCCCCTGACGTTCCACCAATTGAGGAACCAGCGGAGCAAATGAACACCAGCCCTCCAAAATGGAAAGGTGGAAAATGCAGTTAGATGTGCAAGATCAGCATTGGCGCCAGGACCTGATGGAGTACCTAACACACGGTACAAAAATTAAACTGACGTCCTATGTTTCCATTGGAAACTACTGAAGCCATAGCGTGGGAAAAACCAAGAATTCCCAGATTGTGGCGTCTAACCAATGGAGTGCCCTGTTCCAAAGAGAAAGACTGTAGCGACATTAGCGAGTTCAGACCAATTTGCATGCTTAATGTCGAAATAAATGTGGGATCGGTCTAGAGTGCACTAGCATGATTTGGCACCAAATTCAATTGGTAAAACGTGAGAAAACAGGATTTGGCTAACGCAATTGAGTCTATGCCATACAATCGGTTGTGGACTGAGTTTTTTTTACCAAATGCAAACCAAACGCAATCATGAACCTGTTTAAAGAAAATTTTCAGGACCTTCAATTGTGTTTTGATACCCCGAAACATACCACAGGATAGCAGTGTCTGGAGATTGGCATCATGGCCAAATGTAGAGGATTTTCTTTTTTTTACATTACAATCATTCAGTAGATGCTTTTATCCAAATCGACTTACAAAAATAGTGCTTTCAACAAGAGAAGGTAGAAAAAACACAAGTCAGGTAGATAAGATAAGTGCATCCCGACCTAATCACCTAGATAAGAGCTAAGCAAGTGCAATATTACACCCTTGGCATTTACTATGGCCATGAAAGTAATAATCCAAGCACATTTGGGAGTTGATGGGGGCAAAGGTTAAGCTTAGGGTTGGACCTTCCTCACCTTATATAAACGGCATGACAATATTGACAACTGCTCCTTGTAAGTAAGTAACTGCTCATGAGTAAACTTAATAAGAACCTTAATGGGCAAGAATAAAAATAAAACCAAGCAAATACATGAAGCATATCAGTCAAGGGAGAATAGATGAGGTTTCAATTCCTACAGGGATCGGAAGGTCTTGGTACATTATATCAGGATACCCTCAAAGATTCAGAGCAGGTTGAGAAAATAAGGATATAATTAAACAGAGGCCTAGAGAGCATTGAGGAGTCCGGATTGCCAGGAAAGCTAAAGCTATAATGCCTATCATTTGGACATCCACCCCATCTCATGTGGCCAATGACAGTGTATAATATACCCATCACTAAGGTTGAATAGCTAGAAAGAAGGAGGGGATTTGGCTTTGGCACAAGTAAACAGAGATGGCTTGAATACACTTAAGTAAACTGTATCACGAGCCAAACAAGGTCGATGGGTGAATTGGGAAAGTGCAGATTAGTCCAACAAGCACAGGATCCTATCAATAATGAGTCTATCAGACCATTAACGACACATTGAGAGGCAAAGCTGGTCTATTTAAATTTCAGGGAAGGAAGACCAATACATGTAGGCCAATACAAAGCTCAGGGCAGCTGAGGAAAGCTTGTGATAGGAAATGCTGTCAGACGTCAGACAAAAATGTAGTTGAATCCCATCAGAAATTGCAACAACCACCTTAAGACCAGACTTATTATGGCGGTCCGACACACATAAAACTGTGTAGTTTGTAGAGCTGGAAGAAGTGAAAGACAAGGCATACGAAAGAAATAAACTCTGTAAATTAGCGGCTGAGAAGAACAGCAGGGCTGGAGAACAAAGGTGTGTCCTGTGAAAGTTGGATGCTGTGAATTTGTGGCAATATCCTTATGCTTTGGTAGATAGAAAGAAGTAGCTAATGGCTGTGGCTAAAAAAGGAAGGATACAATATGGGCGCCAACAAAGAACATCATGTCAAAAACATGGTGGCTCTGAAACAATGCTCACTGTTAAGCCTTGTGGAGGTGTTGTGGGCTCAATTTAACAAAACATGCTGTATGGAAATTGCCCACTTGAAAACCCCAATGAAATATTTCCTCTCAAACCAAATCAATTCTACATATTGGTTTTTAAAGTGTTCATCGTTGATTATGGCATAATGTATTTTATAATACTGCATCCTGTGTATTTTTTAAATAAAAGTGTGTTCAAAATGCCACAGATATGGAGTTGACCAGTGTGCAAGGCCAAAGGTAGAACGTCCATTCTGAGTAAGGCAGCCGGAAATACCAGGTAGGCCACTGTCGCCGTCGTCCCTCCTGACCGGGTTTGACCCAAAGCTCACCCTTACGAAAGCCTCTGCTAGTTAACGTCCTTCCTCTGTCTCTGGGTGCGACTTCAACTGACAAAAACAATCTACTGATCAACACGTCTGCTAGAATTTTGCATATAATGGGGCAACCTTGCATGCCATTGCATATAGTTTCCTTCTAAAGTGCATGTGTACAATTAATGCCAATAGACCAAAGGAGGAGAATTCATGCAGACACAGACAAATAAGATGTTTGGCTGAAAAGGGAGATACTTCACATGGAAAGCTACCACCAAAGGTAACTGCCCATTTTACCTGAGAGCATGTCAAACCCAAATCCCTATTTTCTAATTATTCTTTATTACTGATGCTCATAGACACACATTAGTACAGAGAGAAAAAACACAAGCATATTTGTAGATAAAAAAAAAAATAATGATGTTTGGAATCCTTATGTGGAACAGGTTATTTTTTTGTAGAGGCTGGGACTCAGTAGGGCCTGGCCTAATCAGGGCTTTCTCAGGCAGTGTCCTCGCCACAATTGATACAATCTTGTCCATGTGTAACAGTACCAGGATCTCCTGGTTCGGTACCTAATGTCATAATATTCCCATTCAAAGCTGAGGCCGAAAGAAAAAAAAGGTGGAATCGCAGGGAGGAGTAGAACAGCAGCATATGGTGAAATGATAGCTTATTGAAGTTAATTTCCGACGGATTATGGCTTCCTGCGTTGTGGTGCTCAGACAACAATAGCCTTCAGCGGGCGACCACATCAAACCCCTTATTACACCTTTGATTCTGTAGACAAGCACACCAGCCAGGAGAACAGCTTGACATCAGACGTTGACGGGATGTGTGTGCGTGTGTGTGTGTGTGTGTGTGTGTGTGAGGTTGAGACTTTTTTGCCAGTACCCCTGTTGGCGCTGCTGCCATGTCTCCCCTTTCCCCCTCTTCACTTCATCCCCCTATCCCTTTCTCTGCCCCCCCCCCTCCCTCCCTCCCTTCCTCTTGCTCGTAAAGCAGATTAGGATTAATCTCACATCTGACCTGCTGATATCAACACCACTTCTCTCTTTCCCTCCCCCTTCTCATCACCACTCCCCACCCCACTCTGCTCTACACTTGATAGGGGAGTGAAATGAGAGTGTTTGACGGCAGGCTGGAGGGGGGGGGGTTTGCAGGGAGGAGGAGAGGGGTTAGATTTAAATGTTTGGCCCGTGGATTACTCCTGGGTGGACTCTGGGCTGGAGGTCTCAGGTTCAAAGAACTTCTGGATGCACACAGACGGAGAAATCATTGTGGACGGGCGGACAATGTGGTGTTGGAGATCAGGGCCTCCTTTGATGGGTGGATGGGTATGAGGGGTGTGAGGGCTGAAGCCTGGGCAACAGGCTGAAGCTGACAGCGAAACCCTATATGTGTATACGTATGTCCGCAATCTCTGCATGATACAATTAGGATTTGTCTTTCTTCTTTTTAACGTACCTAAGCCCTAGTCAATACAAGGAGTAGAAAACAGGCTTTTGCATGTATGTGGTTTGCTCAAAATAAAGAATAGAATAGAATATCATAGAATAGAATAGAATAGAATGGTCACAATGGTGCAATGATATCTGACAGGTCACATCACTATTGGGGAACTACAGTGTTCAAGACCTGTTGCTTTGTATTTGTCCGACATTGATGCTCTTCAGCAAAGGCCCTCGCTAGATAATCCTAGTGTGTGTGTGTAAGGTTTCCATCCCTCTCTCTCCCTCTCCTTTTTGCTGATCCTTGTGAGAACGGCTGCCTGTAGAGGCATGCGTACAAACTATACATTTCCAATTACAACACCGCTCCTAAGGGCCAAGAAAAACCCCACTCTTTCACACCCACACACATACACACACAAACTCTTGTACACACACACACACACACACACACTTACTCGCACACACTCATACACACCTACTGAAAAGGCAAATGGCCCTTTTGCTGTTATGCAAATATATCAATGGCTAAAACGGTTTGAGTGAGAATTATATTTGAATTTAATGAGGCTTGGGCTTTTCTCTCCCCACGCCGTGGCCATGCTTATTATGGCTCTGACGAGACGCGAACTGACATAAATACCATGGCTGGCTTTCAATCCGATTATCCGGCCGCGCCGCATCAATACCAGCCAGCTACTGGTGCTGGCGTCCCTGTATTCATGTGGCTGGGGAACAAGCCGAACCCCTCCTTCTCGGTACACAAGCGAGCCCTCTGCCACCGCCAAACCTCACCCTCCACCCGTCAGCACGCCTCAATGGGGGCCTTTGGACGGGGTGCTTCCCTCGGCCCTCGGTCCCTGGAGCTAGAGCTGAAACAAAGCTGCAGACTGTGGCCCGACCGGCCCAAACTCTCGGTGCTCCACACAGCCTTGCGGATATAATACTATGGGCTCTTAAGGTTTGGAGAAAAGGGACTCTCTCTCTCTCTCTCTCTCGTTTGACTCTGCCACTCTTTTGGCCTCCTTTGGAATGCCGTGTCTTATTGAGGGAAGGTTCCCCGGCTGCACTGTGAGAATGCCGCAGGTTAGCTTGACCGAGGGGTCACTCCTTTGCTGCATTGATGGCCTGTTAGCCGCCGGCTTCTCATTTAAACCCGTCTTGACAACCACAAAGTTTCCCCCTTTTTTATTTCGGGCCCTTTGTGCCACGCCAAGCTCAGCTTCTGTTGTTTGACGGGGCCCATTTTTAACCACAGCCATTTACACGACTCCCTCTAAACAACCTGCCAGGTGCTTTAGACTCAAACTGGAGCTGTGGAACCTCATGAGACTAAAATGAGATTAGAAGTAGAATGGTATAGATTGTACTACACTGATGTGTCCCCTGAGCCGGCGTGACCAATCTAGGACTAATGAGAGCTCTATGCACTCTTTCTGCCCTCTCACTGTTCTTTGCCTCATGATTGCCTATCTATCTTCATGGGCAGAACACAGAGCAATGCTTTGAATTGAAACTGTTGTTTAGGGTAATCAGGGATCGCCACAAAGGCCATATTGAGACGAGTGTTTCCCATACATGTTGGTATCGCGGCCTAATTGCCTCAGTACAGCTTTGGGGCACAGGAATTGAAATGTCCGGGACTCTCTCACACAAGTTTGCAGTTACAGGTTTATAAGTTCAAAGCAATGTGGGGGGACTCGAATAATTTTTTACATACCTAGACAATTGCGTTGATGAAATATTTTAGTATTTGCTTTATGAATATATAATTAAAAAACTTGTTTCAACAACAAAGTTGTATTGGAGACGAAACCATGCAACAGGTGGCTGTAATCTTACTCTTTCACTACCTTTCGACCAAAAGCTGCAGGGTCATGCTTTGGTACCTTTGTCAGCAAAGTGAAAAAGGGAGAAATTGTTAATACAATTGAAAAAGTCTGTTAACAATGTGATATATTAATTTAAAAAAGTTGCTGTTGTCTACCTTGTCTGTAGGGCTATTGGTATAAGGCAAATTGTTGACAATAAAAGAAAACAAATGGTAAGCCTATCCTTATCCAAGAAAAGACTCCTTAGGTATATTTACCCTCGAAGAGGTTAGTGATGGCTTCTATATTGTCCACCTAATGTGAATTAAAGACTGATTAAATGAAACTAATTAAATATTCTGATTCATCGAACGACCAGCTGTTTTCCCTCTGTTTGGTAAAGAAAAAACAATTCACTAGAGTTAGCCGGAAATTAGTTTCGGTCGTAAGAGCTTAAGCTATATTTCCTGACAACCATCTGCTAGATTTTACAAAAGGGGGATTTTCTTGTGGAATAAGATGGTTTGCGAACATGAAGGTTGCGTGGAAGGTGTGTTAATGCAGGACGATGAATAACCGAATTTTAGGTCAGACTTGTTTTTGTATATGCCTACCCAAAAATAAACCACCTTGTTTATTTAATTATGGTAGAAACAACACATTACACGTACATATATTCAGATAATATCTTCTAAATTCTGTTTAACCTATTTATATGATTTTAACCTAATTATATGATTTTATCTGAAAGAGTCACAAACAAACTAAGTATATCATGTTTTAAGAAAACAAACCTGGTACTTAAATCAGTCCGATGCGTTTCAGCGATTGCGACCTGTGGAATACGTGCCGTATCGCATAATTTCACGCAGCTTTAGCATACCTTCTGTGGTGGCATCACTTTAGGAGGACACACGCTGCTTTCGCCATACCCTTCACTTTCAAAGCATTGACTAAAGAAAAATGCGAAGGTAACCACCTTCAAGTTGAATGGTTCAAGGAGAACAATAGGCCTACAGACAGAAAGCGTGTGTGTGTGTGTGTGTGTGTGTGTGTGTGTGTGTGAGTGTGAGTGGGGAGAGGTTAATGTGTGTATGCATGTGTGAGCGTGCATGCGTTTGTGCCAGTGCGTCTGTATGTCTGTATGTGTGTTTGTGCGTGTGTGCCGGTCAAACGCCTTTAGTCACAGGTCTTAACGCGCGGCCTCGGGATTCACCTCTCGAGACCATCAGACAGAAAAGATCTTCCAAATAGAATCTTCCTCAAAGAAACTCTTTTGTTCCGTTTTTCTCATCTCTTTTATAATGTAGTCCATCAATGGGCGTTGGTGATTCTTCTCCTGTGGTTTGCAAGCCATCCTTAAAACGCTTTGGCTTTGGCAAGCTATAATAAAGTAGGTCCCACGTGTTGCCCAGCGTGAGGTGTGTCTAATGACCTATAGCCCCATACGGACAATAAATTTAGCTTTTTTATTTTCAGAACATAACAATTTGTGATACAAAAAGAAAAGTATCACATTTACACATAGGATATTCATATCTTTCTGAATACGGTAGTGGTTTTGGAAATTAAAGTAGCCTATTTAAAAAACTGACATTTTTAATGTTTCCGTCAGCTTTTAAAAACTAGTAAGCTATAGCCAACCGGGACAAATAGATTTACACGATATATAGGCCAAAAAGGTATTTTTTTTATTATTATAATTATTAACGTTTTTAGTTTTTTTTACTGTTTTCATATAATTATTCATATTATTTTTAACTCGAGATATTGGTGTCAGTATTTTAGGAGGAGGACATGTTCAGAGTTTTGCTAAAAAGAAAAAGAAAAGAACATGATGGAGTTGAGAAATTAAACCTTAAAACAACAATAACAACAACAAAAATAATAACAACAAACCCAAACAGCAGCAGTAACAACAACAACACAATAATAATAATAATAATAATAATAATAGCATCACGTTATAGAACTAGCCTACACCTAATTTACAATGTTGTCAATGTAGATATGAATTAGACCCATAAGTTACTTAATTTTAAACTAACTTTATGAGTAAGGCTTGACTGCCTAAATAGCCTTTAATTATAGTTATACAAAACATAAGTTGTTGGTGTGAGTCTACCCCATTAATACAATTGTGCTAACGCTTTATATTAGACCAACTGTAAAATGTTCCTGTTTCAAACGAAATAATATTTTATACCTGCATTGTCCTCAAACTCTTACGAACTTCCGTCAGATCATTCCCTCTTTGGACCAATCGAAAATCTCAAGAGTATTTCTGTAAGAGCCTCACGTGGAGAATTTGGTTCAACTTCATTGTTTGGGCTGTCAGTTTGGAGAGGGCTTTGATTACGGAAGCGATATAAAACCATGCCCCCATAGAGAGAGAGCTGTGTCTTTCCACTTGGATCTTTCCTCGAATTGGCCAACAGAGAGAGAAACCGAGAAATAGAGACAACTATAGGGATCTTTCTTTTTTTGTTAATCTCTCCGGAACAGCTATGATGTTCCCCAGTGCAATTGCTCCCCCGGCTCTGTACTCGGGTTTACTTCGGCCCCCGGCGGCCCTCTCTATACCCCAGTCCCTGCAGACCTTTGCCGCCCATTCCAGCTTCTTAGTGGAGGACCTGTTGCGCATCAGTCGACCAGGCAGCTACTTGCATCGGATGGTCCCCTCGCCCAGCCCCAGTATGTCCCCTCCTGCTACGGGCACCACCACGATGACCAGCAACCGTGCCGAGCGGGCTGTCATCTGCACCTCAGTTCAGCAAACAAGAAGCGGTTCTCCACAGACCTCCATTGCCATGAATTCCAACCCCACCTATCTTAAGTTTGGAGTTAATGCCATCCTAGCGCCGTCCGCAAGAAATGGTAAGACTTCGACAAACAATTTCACGACTAGTACTATTAATGATAGCTAGGCTTATTACCATTGTTCCATTAGGTGTTAGTGTATTTGAAGTGAGGCTAACATACAGTTTTCGAGCGAGTAGGCTTATGAACATCAATGAACTAACTGGCATCTTATCATTTTCTTAATTGAACAAATATTACCCTACACTATGTATCTACCCTAATTTAATTGCCCTTTATTATGGGACAAGATTCTGTAGGCTTATTAACGTGTTCTATAACAATAATTACTTTGTAAGAATTGCTATTTGCTATTGCTATGTTGACCAATAGAGTGCCCATTGGTAAGTAGTCGTCAATACGCGCGGAAATTTAAGCAAACCCAAATATTATCACTATTATTTATTATCATATTTCTGGACAATTGGGGCCCTGGGAGTCATTAACTTTTTATTGTATTTTTCTACATATTTTATTTTTTGTTTCTTCCAGATTCTTCACCACATGCAATTCACGCCCTTCACTCAAAGACTTTCCCTTTTCCATATTTCGACGGATCGTTTCATCCCTTCGCTAGAACTACATATTTTCCAGGTAAAGTTGGTGACAGATTGCAGACGTTTTAGGTTTCTCAGGCAAAAGCGGTCTTTAGAATAAGGTCTTTCTCCAATTTGATGCCCTATTTAGCAGAAGCAGTGACTGCTGACATTTGCACCGGTCCCGCTAATCCACAAATTAGCCGGAATTGTCATGGTCTAAATTTGAGGCGGATCCCTTCCCACAAGAGAGGCTGTTGCCATCTCTTCATGGCGTATTTTTCCCACCGAGCCAGTTCACTTAGCCTCTACCAGCTAACAAAGCTTCAGCACCGTGACCAATCCGCCAGCTCCCCCTGGGCTGCCACACACACACCCGGGCCTTGACTTCCCTATACTGCTGATCGGCATTTACCAGTCATGGACTAATTCCCCATTAGGACCTATTCACAATTTTGAATATTCTCACAAGACCACATACAGAGTTATGCATGTTTATGGATAGTGGGTGTTGTCTGCAAAATCTTGGGTTTTATGCACAATGAAAGAAGCCAGTATGTGAGTCATGCAAATAAAATAAAACCACTGGTGTTGCATTAACATAATTTATCTTTAAAATTACATAGTAATGGACTCTAAATTATAGGCTATTATTAATAAAACATAAAATAAAAACTATCCTTTGAAGATGTTGACAGGTGTTAACATATTCAGTTTTCAAATGAAACAAATTAGTTGTACTGGTTTTTGTGTTTGGCAACAGCGTTGCTGGAGTCTGAAAATACCTCTAGAATAGTGTTGGCCTGCACTTGTGTTCAGCTTGAGACAGTAAAACTCTTTTCTGCTAGTAAAATATATGGCTTTCGTGCCATGTCTTTAGGCCATTTTTCTCTGAGTTCATTACTACACAATTACTATTCACGCTTCATTAGGCTCTCTATCTGCCAGAGGAACTTTGGAAATGTATAGCCTGCCTTTTTACCATACCAATGCTAAGAGAACCAAGCTTTGTGCTAATTGGCCGCTTCTTGCCAATTCACTGGCTCGGACTGAGATTAGAAACAGAGGGACAAAACAACCTGTCACTGTTAATAGACTTCCCCAATTCAAACACTCGGCCTTAGGAGACAATGGATGTTGCCCATTTGCCTGCCCAGCTTTATACTCACACCCAGACTTTAAATTATCTAATTTCTAATACTACTTCAGTGATGTTAATCTTCTTTTTCTTCATCTCCAGCATCTTCATCGGTGGTTCCCATTCCCGGAACCTTTTCATGGCCGCTAGCCGCCAGGGGGAAGCCCAGAAGAGGAATGCTGCGCCGGGCAGTGTTCTCAGACGTCCAGAGGAAATCTCTGGAAAAGATGTTTCTAAAGCAGAAATATATCAGCAAGCCTGATAGGAAGAAACTCGCAGCCAAACTTGGCCTCAAGGACTCACAGGTAAGCGCAATTTATTTTTATATTTTTATGAATGTGAGCTCTACAACCTAGACATTTCTTCCAGTGTTGATATTTACAGTTGAAATCCGAAAGTCTGAAATTAAATATTGATATCTCCATATCTAACAGGCTGTTTCTCTCTCTCTCTCTCCCACAGGTTAAGATTTGGTTCCAGAACCGTCGGATGAAGTGGCGGAATTCCAAAGAGCGCGAGCTGCTGTCATCCGGCGGCTGCAGGGAGCAGACGTTACCGACCAAGCTGAACCCCCACCCGGACCTCAGCGACGTGGGGAAGGCGCAGGCCTGCTACGACGGGGAGGAGACCGTGGAGACAGTGGAGCAACCGTTCAGACAGCACACAGGCAGTCACGGCAGAGTCTGCCACTCTCCAGCCAAACGACAGGAACTCTTGAGCAGTGCGGAGTCTCAACGTTGTCACGACCACCACCACCACCACCGTCATCATCATCACCTTCTTCACCTGTCCTCCCCGTCCAACTCCAGCAAGCACTCTGACTTTTCGGACTCAGAAGAAGAGATAACCGTTTCATGAGGTGTAAATGTGAGCCTACACAGATAGTGGACTGCAATGAGATAAGAAGTGTCCTTTATTTTGAGCACCTCATTCTGAGATTGTGAGGTTGAAACTTGAATCGTGAAAATACTTATTTCAATGTTTAATGCCCTTGTGAAGATATAGCTGTATTTTATCAGCCAAATCAGATTGTGACTTAAGTACAATAATGTGTGGGGGATTTATTGTAAAATATTATAACGAAACAACTATTTCTTTAGATTAAATGATTTTGCTATAATATAGATTATAAATGAACATAACTTTTAAAATACATATATTATTGGTCCTTTCGATATATTTGTACTTTTTTTTAAATAAAGTTTAGAAAATGTTATCTGTTTGTGTCAATTACTCGAGCTTGTGGAAATGATACATTGCAAATTACTTTAGCCTATTTACGTTTAAAAAATAATGAACACTTAACAGCATTAACTAATGAAACTAGCTGACTGTCTATGAAGATGTAAAAGACTCCATTAAACTTATAAGTTTAGATCAAACATCATAACGACTCCTCATATCAAATTGAATGACGATATTTGAGGACTGCATACACACCACCAAGTGAAAGAAACAACACATAGGATAGTTTTGTTAAAAATGCAACTTGCTTTATGGTCATGTTCACTATAGATTACACACTGAAAACAAAGGAGCAACAATTTTAAGACTACGTCCATCTGAATGAAACACAAAACAATGCTTCATCAGAATCAGCAACATTCTGCTACAATACGCCAGAGGATGGAGCCCCGTTAAAATTGATGACTTAATAAGCAGCTTTTAGTAACGCAAACGTTTATTTACAAAACAATTATTCACTAACTTCATGCCATGCTGTTTACCATGAGAACAGAACCATGTTTCCTTCAGTTATGACAGTACTTTGGAGATGAACATAAAATAATCTACTCCTAGCTAATCCAACAGTGGTGATAGAAGTGACAGTGTGGCTCCGTGAGGGGAGCTCGCGAGGCCAAAAAGCAGCGCAAATCATCTATCTACATACTTCATCTTCCCGTGGAGGAGCCTCTTTACAGTATAGCATTGAGTTACTCATTTAACAGGGCCTAGGGGGCCACTGACTGCGTACACCTAGCGCCAAACATTCAAGTTCCTCCAAAAAGACTGGACAATACGAGGCTATTTCTTGACCAAAGTTCTCCGGCCGTCTTGGCGACTCCACTTTTTGACATCTTTAAACCCCCCCCCCCCCCCCAAGGAGAAATGACATGTCGAGAGCACGGATCCGAAGAGCTCTACAAAAACAATGAGAGCTTCAAAGTGAGACATATTACAGCATTCAGCACATGAAACTGTACACTACAACCCTAACTGGACACTTAGAAGCGCATCGAGTGGTTAGCCACCATGAGAGTATATACAAACAAATTGTGTCACAATACTAACCGAGAAAGAAAGTAGTCCACTTATATTGTAATATACATTGAAGACGGGTCGTTCAATTGTTTACTGAATGTAAGGGGTAAGCCCTGAAGACATGGGCCTGGGTGAGTGGTTAGGCTGACAGGACGTGAGGACAGGTGTTAGGGGGTCCAGCTAACACACAGAGCAGCCCCGGACCAGAGGGGCCACGAGGCGGGAATGTGGATCTTGGTCATATTATATATATATATATATGTTCAAAACACTTTTGGGAGCGCTTGATTTGGCTTGCCATGCACCAGGTACCTGCCCTCTCCTGTGCATAAGTTAGACTGTGCCTAGTAAACCAAATCAAGGCCACGGGCTGGTTACCTGGAACCCCGGTGGAGCCCGGCCCTGGCCTGGAACCACAGCGGCGTTAAGTAGGTCGAAACGTACACAGTAGAGCTGACCCCGACAGACGGTTCTACACACACACACACACACACACACACACACACACACACACACACACACACACACACACACACACACACACACACACACACACACACACACACACACACACACACACACACACACACCACCACCACCACCACCACCACACACAACCCTTCTCTCAGGGCACAGATAAACCTAACCCGGACCGGAGCAGCGCCACGCAGGGACCCCCGCCGTAAGAGAGCTCCGTCACCGCAGAGGGAGCCGTTCGCCAGGGAAACACCCAGAAGAAAGCTCTCCTAGTACGGGGCTCTGGGTGGGCTGCGTTCAGGTCGGGGGCCTAGCAATGGTGAGAATATAGTCAGGGGGAGTTAAAAATGGGTTTCGGGGGTGGGGGAGGGAGGGTCAGCGGGGTCGGGCCCTACTGGCGGTTGCTCTTGATCCTCTCCAGCCTCTTCTTGAGGTCGTCCAGGTTGGCGGCGGGCGAGGAGGAGCGCGTGGGCGAGTGGCTCTGCTCCTGCTGGTAGTGCTCCCTCGACTCCTTGAGCTGGGACAGCTTGCTGTGGAGCATGTCCGTGGAGGAGGCCACCGGGGGCTTGGAGAGCAGCGAGGAGATGGCCGGCCGCTCGTCCTCCACCCCGACGCCCAGTCCTCCTCCTCCTCCCTGGGACCGAGAGCCCAAAGAGCGTTAGAACACACAGACTGGGAGACTAAAGAGATCAATATCATCCTCCAGACATGGAAATGGCCTATTCACCATGAGTAGACCAACACACATACTGTACGACTCAACCTAAACATCTACACCAGTTTGGTTATTTATTAAGCCTCCGGATACACGCCACTGACAAGAGCGGGTGAGTTCAAACAAACGGTGAACAAACGACCACAACAGTAAAAGGGGTGTAGGAGCAGCCACTCACCCTGGAGTTGTTCTCCAGGCCCTGTCTCTGCCGGAGGATCTTCAGTCGCTCGTAGTAGATGGCCGGTTTCATCTCGTCTCCGTTGCTGTTGAGGGGGGCGGGGCTGGAGTCCAGGCCGTGCTGGGGGACCACTGTGGACCGCAGACACACACACAGATTCATATGAATTATCTTGAAATAACTCATATTTGGTCACATAAAGTATGAACTACAACAGCAATGTCTAAAAGAGTGTGTATCGCAGGCGGCTGAGACCACAGTACCGCAGGCGCTCAGCGTGTCCGGCCCAGTGGTACCTGTGCTGGGGGCCTGGATCCGGCCCTTGCCCTCCTTCTCCGACTCGATCATGCGCAGGCCTCTCTCCACATAGCTCTGGAAGAACTGGGAGGTGTTCCTCAGGAAGGGCTCCAGGTCGGCGTCCGAGTACTTCTGCTTGTACTCGTACAGCTCCGTGAGGCCCTGGCGCGCACACGCACACGCACACGCACACGCACACGCACACGCACACGCACACGCACACACACAGTCAGTGTTTGTGTAAAGGGACGCGTGCGTAAACCAGACACACACGTCCCACGCAGACGACAGAAGGCCGCAGCTCACCTCTTTGGTGTTCTCCTTGGAGCCGATCTTCTTGAAGATCTCTGACAGGATGTCGCTGACTTTGGCTTTGGACATGCGGTCGTCCTGAGAAAGGAGACACGGAGCACGGGTCAAAGCCCATCCCGTCAAGAGACAATCGCCTGTTCTATGGGCACTAACGCCTGTCGGGAGCTCACCTTCTCCGAGCCGCGGTCCGACTTGAGTCCGGAGAGGTTCCCCGAGTGCTTCACTACCCGCCTCAGGTGGGCCTCCAGCTCCGACTCGTTGCGGTTCTCGATCATCGACAGGTGGTCCAAGATCTGGAGACGCACAGCGGTCAGAAACCCCCCCCCACAAAATACCACTTCTATTTGATACGGAGTTCCCTTAACAATACTAGCACAGTCACATATTTCTCTCAGGAATTAATAACATTTGATCTTTTCAATGACTAGTGTGTTTCGGTCTTGTGTGACACGATGGAACCGACGGAACCCTCTTAACGCCCTGAGCCCACCTAGCTGCTGGGGGCCCTACCTTGGCGCCGGTGAGCTTGCACAGCGTGTGCAGCAGGGTCTTCAGGGTCCGGTGGGGCACGTCGCTCTTTAGCTGCTTCAGCTTCTCCTTGGGGAACACCCGCATGAAGTTGTGGACGTCCAGGAGGATGCGGTCCAGGTTGATGCTGTGGATGGTGTCGGGCAGGAAGCGGATCATCCGCCACAGACACTGGAGGAAGAAGACAGAGAGAGAGAGAGAGAAGAAGACAGAGAGAGAGAGAGAGAGAGAGAGAGAGAAAGAGAGAGAGAGAGAGAGAGAGAGAAACAGGTTTCACAGTCTTTTCCTGCTAAACCTCTGTATGTCAGTCTAAGACGGAGGCAGGGAGGGCTACCTTCATGACCAGCTCAGAGAACATGGGGGAGCCCGAGGAGGAGATCAGGCTGTCCTGGAGCAGCACCAACAGAGCACTGCGGGGAGAGGGGGAGACGTCAGCACAGACTCTATACACACACACACACACACACACACACACACACACACACACACACACACACACACACACACACACACACATGCACAATCTAATTAGAGCACGCACGCACGCACGCACTCTTTCACAATCTGCTTATAAAACACACCCACTTACTCTTTTCACAATCCAACTGGAGCACACACACATACACATACACATACACACACACACACACACACACACACACCTGAGTATGTTGGTCTGATCGGAGCGCTCCAGCACGCGCACCACCAGCAGGTTGACGGAGCGGATGAGCTGCTGGCCGTCCTCGATGTCCTCCACGCGGCCATCCAGCATCAGGGTGATCAGGCCGTGCATCAGGTCCTTCAGCACGCCCATGGACGCCTCTCTGGCCAGGCTCTCCATGGAGAAGAGCTAGGGAGACACGCGGAGAGAGGTCAGCGCAGGCACGCTCACAACACAACCTCACCGACACGGTAGACGGTATCCTGGAGAGCAGGAATAACATGGAGGCACACTCCCTTTTGTTCATTTGTTACAAAGTAAGTTGTAAGTACGTCTAGACCTCAGAACGAACAGAGAATTAGGCTATGCAGTTCCTAATGAAAGAGCACACATTTCTTCTGAGGAACAACTAACCGATTCAGAGCACCCTCTGGTGGTGGTGACGCTGTACTGCACATTAGTTTGTGGTGGAACTCCCATATGTTTGACTGTGGAGGCTAAGGTTAGTTGAGGCTTGCGGAGCTTGGAACTCACAGAGAGCATGTTGCCGATGATGCAGCTGTAGAGCTTGAAGATGTCCTTCTTGTCCAGCCGGTCGTCGGCCATGTGGGTGTTGTAGATGAGCCGCAGCTGCATGAAGGTGGCGATCAGGAACTGGTCGATGTGGCCCGACATGGCCGCCGCCTTGTCCTCCTGACGGAGCACCTCGTCAATCTGTAGGCAGAGGCAGGTTAGAAGACTACAAGCATGGCCTCTCGGTGCAGGGGTTAGACGACTACAAACATGGCCTCCCGGTGCAGCGGTTGGACAACTACAAACATGGCCTCCTGCGTGCCTGCCTTCCTTAGTACATTGCGTGGGCAAAATTCACCTGGAATGGCAGGGGGATTGAGTTTCCTGTATGACCCCATTCTAGGACAGAGAATGAGGACAGGGCATGTGTGTGTGTGCGTACCTGTGCCAGGGCCTGTATACTGGTGTTGATGTCTCCAGAGGCCACCTGGGAGATGACAAAGTTGATGGTGGAGGCGGTGCTGTTGTGCAGGTCGTCGTAGTGCGGCGACACCGGGCGGATCCTACACAACACAAACAACGTCACAGCAACTCCCCAAAAAGAACAAGATTGGACATGGTTAATGTATTTTTCCCATCAAATACAATGTGAATGTGAGGGTCTCGGATGCCTGTATTTCTGTGTGTCAATAGCGTTGTGTGTGTGTTTGTGTTTGTGTGTCAGGGTCGGGGTCTCACTGACTTCGGCTCGGGGATCATGATGGGCTCCAGCAGCTCGTCCAGCTTGTGCTGCACCAGGTCGGGCAGCTCGCTGACCCGCGTGTGGTCCGTCTCGATCATGTCCAGGTCCAACTGGAACTCCCTGGGGATGGAGGGGTGTGACGAGTGCTCCGAGTGGGCGTTCTGACGCGCTTGGCTGGGGAGGAGAGACAGTTTAGAACGGGGCCTCCTGGATCAGTCTCTCTCGGCTCCAGTCTTGAGTAAAGTCAAGCGCTCGAGTCTCCTACGGTCCCTGGATTCCTTCTATCGCCTCGCCCCGCTGCCCGCAGCACGCGACATTGGAGGAGAACGACTGATGCTCCTTCCCCCCCCCTAGCCTTTCTCCTCCAATGGGTAAAGAGAGCTGGGAGAAGAGAGGTGGGACCCAAGGAATCGAGGAACAAGCCTATTGGGTCAGGTTAGTATTAAGCCGACATGTACAGGCAGTGCCTGGAAAGCGAGACCACCCCCCCGCTCTCCTTTGGTTCCTCTTTAGCCCTCTACCTAAAAGAACGTCCGTCGCGCCTCAGGACTGGAGCCGAGGAACACTGATCGAGAACGACATGGAAGGGACACACACACACACACACACCACACGGCTCCGACGCTCACACACACACACACACACACACACACACACACACGCACGTGACGTCCAACTGACGTTGCGGCGCACCAGCCCTCTCGGGCCCGGCACGGGCCAGGGCATCTCTATCAAGGGTTCAGCACAACTGGAACTGGGGTGGTGCTAGTGGCGCGTCTCCGCTGGAGCACGTTAAGGCACATTGGTGGAGGGTGGAGGGTGGAGGCAGAAGGAGGGGAGGGGGGGGTGTGGAGGAGACACCGATTAGGTTAGGCTAATAATCATTAGCGCTTTAGCTAGCGGTGGTGTTGGGTTTGGGGGGGGGGGGGGTTATCTCCGTGATAGAGTGCTGGTGGACCACACGGAGGAGAGAGGCAGCGAGAGAGAGAGAGAGCGAGAGAGATGAAGTAAGGTACTCACATCCTATAAGTGCGATACATTATTCTGTTCCCAGAAAGGAGAGGCAGGCAGAGAGAAGAGGAGCGGTCACACAGGAGAGAGAGGCGCACGGGGTTAAAAGAGAGACACACACACACACACACACACACACACACACACACACACACACACACACACACACACACACACAGAGTGATCCACTTCACCAGACCCAGATGAAGCCTCACCTTGATACTTCAAAATTTACCGCGTTGAAAACGAATATAAAAACAGCTGGGTTCAAAGGTCAGCTTCATTTGAGTCTGGGAGACCGGCGGCCAACATGCAGAGAGAACCGAGGCCCCGACAGGAAAACCAGAGAAGGTCAGTGTTTAAGACGACGTCAAAGATTGTGGAGAGTTGTTAAGAGTTTACACACTTGTCCATGACAGAATCTCACTGCCATGAGCGCCCATGTATGGCAGTTGTGAGCATAGAATGGCAGTTGTGAGCATAGAATTAGCGGGAGCTTATAGTCCTTTTTCCAATTTGGGCTGAAACACCTAAAAATGGTTGCCCCACCGCTAACTAGCACGACGCTACGAACAACAACATAAACATAGCTCTGGTTTCTGTTTGCTTCGTTTTGCAACAAAGAAACCAGAAATTGCAACTGGGAAACGTAGTTCTGAATACGCCTGTTCATTCTACTCGCTCTAATTCTATGACTGTAAGTCTTTGAATGACAGTTAAGTTAGTTAGATAGATGAAACTATGAGGTGGCTAGATTTTTGAACACCTAGGGGGCTTTCAAAAGCAAACCCTGCATCCCCAAGTGTCACAAATCAAGCATGCATACTACTACTACTTTTATATATCTCAAGGGGAATCCAGAATAATGTCTAATCTAGAGAAATGGTGCGTTTGATTTATACGCCTTCCTCCCCCCACTGTCCAGACTCATACTTGAGTTTGTTGGGGTCCTCCTGGACGGGCTTGCGGAGGAAGGTGGCGGCGGGGTTAGCCGGGTGCTCTCTCTGGGGTCTCTCGGCGGACGCCGGTTTGGCCGGTGGCGCCTGGGTCTTCTTAGCGGAGCGCTTGATCCTCTCCTCCAGCATGCTCAGGTCCTTCTCCGACAGCTGAGGGGTGGGGGGTTCAACATAAAAGGCAATGAAAACCAATTCATTACCTCCCTGTTTGAAAGGACAGGCAGGACGCTGCAAACTCTCCTCGAAGGCTTCTGGTCAACTCCCCTAGCGGTCAGAGTACTGTCAACAAAGTGGGTCATCAATCCCATCAAAATGACCGGCCCCCTGGACACAATAACTAGGGTAATAAAAATGGAGCGCTCTCCGCCTTCGCTGGTAGACCTCGGGGGGGGGGGGGCTGTCTTACGTTGCCGATGAGCTTGTAGACCTGGTCCCCGCAGACGTTGTAGGCGGCCACCACCGTGTTGAGGGCGGCGTTCCGCACCGACGTGTCCCGGTCTCCGATGTGCACCGCGATCTCCTTCAGGGACTTTGCCGGCGTGGGCTGGCACACCTGCATGCCGTAGTTCTCGATCAGGGAGCCCAGCTCCTCTAAGCACTCTGGGGGATGAGAGGGGGGGGGGAAAGGGAGCGGGTCAAGCGACGTGGGAGACTTTTAACGCGACGCCCCTTTCTGTGGCTCCAAAAACCGTAAATGACCACCGAGACATGTTCTGCGGTCTCTGAAGTTATTGGATCACATTTCAAACGACCGAAAGCCCTGCTAAAAAAGCCAAGAGACCAAAGGGCAGAGTCTCTCACCGGATCTCTGTTTGGAGTTCTTGGACTTGGTGCCCTCCATGAGCAGAGGGAAGACCTTGCTGGCGGGGTAGACCTTGCACAGGGTGGCCAGGATGGAGCGCACGTCCTTCCGCACCACGTCCTTGGACTCACCCACCTCAGGAGAACACGAGACACTTATGAATTAGCGCGCCTATCGACCTCTCGAACATTAGGCACGGCTCAAACGAGGGACCAGATTCTCCGACGTTCCAACGGTGCGCAGTGAGGGGTGACACACAGGGGCGCCCTACCTTGAGGATGAGATAGGGGATGAAGGAGGAGGCCTCGTACTCGGTGAGGTGGAAGTTCTCCCGACACAGCATGGCGAACAGCAGCTTGAGGTACTCCAGCACCTTCATCAGCACCGTGGTGTTGGTGTCGAAGAAGCGCAGCGTGAACCACTTCAGGATCAGGTCCAGGCAGCCGACGGTGGCCTCGCTCTCCTCCTCCATGCGCTGGATCACACACACACACACACACACACACAGACAAACACACACACACACACACAGAGACAGACACAGAGACACACACAGAGACACACACACAATTAGCAAGGCTGAAAGGGGGGGGCAAACGGATGTCCCCGAGCGTCTCCGGCCGGCTCACTCCCCCGTCTGCGGGATCTGTCGTAAGCGGGCTCACCTCGATCATGACGCCGATGGCCTTGACCTGCCGCTGGAAGTCCAAGTGGAAGAGCTCGTCCTGGAGCCACTTGGCGAAGCAGGTGGACATCTGGGTCTTCAGCTGCTCCACGTACTCGTCCCGGGGGGTGATAAAGTTCCACTTGAGGATCTGCAACCACGATGCAAAGACGGAGACAGAGAGAACGAATCGGCAGCCGTCAGTGGCCAGCAGGTATGAAAAGTACACTGTACAAGTCTACGCAACAAACTCGTTGGTTCAGGGACAGTAGAGATTGACTAGAGAGAAGCGGAGAGATCTCCTTGAAGGCCACAGTAGTACCGGGGGGGGGGGGGGGCAGTCAGGACCTTCAGGCCTTTCTCCTCCTTGATCCTCTGCTCCTTGGCATTGGGGATCAGGGTGAAGATGGGCCCCGACTTGTCCTCCTCGTCCTTCAGTGCTTTGACCGGCGCCTTCTTAACCACCGCACCCTGAGGCGGAGGACGGAAGAATCAGCACTGTGTGTGTGTGTACAGGTAGGATACGATTGAGTGTGTACATGTAGGGTAGGATTGAGTGTCTATGTGTAGGGTAGAAAAACAGAAGGGGGATCGTCACGGAACAAGAAGCAGCAGAACCTTGACAGAAGAAGTTAAAGACAATTTACAGTAGCCCATGGTGGCCTACTTGCACAAGAAAACACTGGTGGCGTGTAGAGAAACCAGTGCACATGCAACATGTTGCCAAACATTGTTTAAGAGACAGACTCATGCAGGGGAACACAGTTAACACGTTTTCAGAGGCACAGGTGGTTGCAGGCTGATTATCCAATATAAAAGTTGATCAGTCAACTGGTCCACCCAGGGTTAGTTATTGCCGACACAGCATTAGTTGCGATCCGGACCGGTCCAAGTTGTACCAGGCCTGCCCGGACTTTACCTTGGCCAGCTTTTTAGTGCTACTGACACAATCTTTGTCCTTTTCAGCGCTCTGGGGAGGGGGGTCCTGGGACAGGGAGTGGGGCTGCTCAAAGAAGGAACAGCCGGAACAGGAAGACAGATGAGAACCAATAAGGATGCACGGTCCAGGGCTTGGTGCTGATACGTTAACAGGGCCCAACAGCCACTAAGGACACCAGCCCCAATTTACAGCAAGAAAAATACTGCACAACCATTACAAACTCAGATCGTTTACACTGGCCCTCTGAGATCGGCCGTATACTGAGGCAAGGAGGTCTACAGACATTACATTGTGGTACGCGTGGAACGCGACGTAAACAAAACAAACTAGGAGAGGAAGAGTCGGGCCGACCTTCTTGACGGCCGGTCCTCCAGGCCGGACCTTCTTGGCCTCGGGCTTGGCGGGCTTAGCGTCGTCGTCGTAGTCGTCGCTGAGTGCCGCGGTCTTAGACGACGCTGCGGAGGGAGAGGCCAAGTGGCGTGAGGCAAACTGTCCACGGTTTACGAAACGACACAGAGGATAAGCTGGGAAATAACCACGTCGAAGCATTTTACAGCCTTTTTGTATTGCGCTTCATAAAATAATTCAACACTAGGAGGATTAACTGCCGATGTGCACTATTTCTACTTGGTGTTCCGCTGTAAGTAACGGCATATTCAGCAGAGTCATTGTGGAGTGGAGCGCGCTGACCTGAGCTGGCCTTGGAAGGTCCGCCACCGGACGCCTTGGCGGCGGCTCCGGCTTTGGCAGGAGCGGCGGGTTTGGCAGGCATCACCGCCCGCGCCTTCTCCAGCATGCCAGCCACCTGGTCCTTGGAGGAAGTCTGAGAAAACCAAGAAAGAGTATCACGTCAGAATGAGGGACCTAACATTTAAAGCAAAAACCTGCAATGGGTAAACCTAAGGCAGGGCTGACGATGGCGAGTAAGTTCTGTTAGCCGTGCGTTTGGCCGGGGGGCCCACATCAGGCAAACGTGGTACCTTGAGTTTCCCGGCCGCCTTCAGCATCTTCTCGTAGCCCAGGTGCATCATGAAGGTGGGCAGGGCGTCCTGGGCCTTCTTGCGCACGTCTCCGCTGCGGTCCTCCAGGCAGGCGTACAGGTAGGGTACGCACAGCATCAGGTCAGAGGGCACCGTCCGCTGGAGGGGGAGCTTCTCCGCCAGCCAGCCCAGGACCTAGCATACCACCCCGGGGACAAAGGAGGCCGCGGTTATACGAGTCCTACTCCTGTCTGTTCATTCTTCTATATTTAATCTTGGGCAGCAGTAGGACAATGGCTGATGTGGCCATCTCTGAGCTTCCTCTATCTTTTTCCATGTACACATAGCCCACACTTGAATTGTCAAAATAAAGGCAGGAAATAATATATGTAGTTTGAACACGCCATGTTAAACTTTGTGAAAAGGGGGGTGTCCGCACCTCCTGCCTGAGGAAGGGGTTCTCTCTCTTCAGCTCCTCCGCCATCTCCTCGCCCTCCAGCCAGTCCTTCATCCCGGTCTGCTCCACCCACACCTGCAGCGTCGTCATGGCAGCAGCGCGCACGTTGCTCTGTGGGGAAGAGAATGGCAGGAGAAAAAAAAAACAACAACATGAAATTGAGTCCAGTTCTGTCTTTCCCATAACTCCAGAGGGAAACTGTATGGCTTGGAAAAGGGGGAGACATCGAGTGTTTAGAAAAGGCCAGGTCAAATGTGTCCAAATGAGCGTGCTCAGCGCTGTTTTCCAGTACCTTGCTGTCTCCCAGCACAGTGATGATGGGGAAGCCCAGGCCTTTGACGTGCTGCTTCAGACCAGGCCCTATGGCGACGGCCATCTGCTGGAGGATAGTCAGCGTCTGTTGGACCTGGGGTGGACGAGCGGACAGAGAGCGGTTCAAACGAAAATATTCGCGTGTCGTTTCTTATGACCGTCCGATGAATGACCTATGCATTGCTAAACAAGGTTTTGTTGCAGCTGTGGTGTTGGCATTGTACAAACCTATCTCAACACAACTCTCGCTAGTCAGCTCGCTAACGGAGACGCGCGAGAGCCAAGGCTTTCTTACCAGAATTTTGTTGGAGTCGCTGAGCCGCCCCTTCAGGGCCAGCGGCAGCTCCCCCATGCTGGGCTGGATGAACTTGGCCTCGGAGATGACGGCCGCCGCCTCGTCCAAGCCCTCCTTACGGATCTTCCAGTTCTTATCCTCGATCTTGGACACCATTTCCGACGTGATCTTATCGCTGTGGCGGAAAGAGAGAGAGAGAGAGGGTAAGGACTAGGAGAAGAGTTCAGGTCTAGGCTCAAGGCTTTATTAAGAGAAGGTACTCGGTAAAAATCTTAACTAACTGTAGAAACACTTTATGGTATTATTTGTTAAGATCGCTGCATGACTCTTCAAACATTGAAACTAGAGTAGATAGATTCACCTAATGTCACTCCTAGGAAGCAGGTCCATGATGTCAGGCCCCGCCCCATCCTCTTCTGGCTCCGCCCCCTCGTCCCCGTCTTCCTCCGCTCCAGCCTTCTTGGTGCCTCTGAACGGGGCCGGGGGAGACTGGCCTTGCATCTGGCAGGAGAGGAAACCATTATGTTCAGTAAATGATACCAAAAACACACTCAAGAAAAGTGATGAAGGGAAAAAACGATGATAAGCCCCATGTCTAAAACGTCTAGTGTCTCCACCCTCCACTGCCTTCCTCCTCCCGTGTTCCCACCTTCTCAAACTCGGCGTTGATCTGCGTGAGCAGGGCGGGCTTCTCGTCCTCAAAGAACATGCGCAGCGGCGCCCCCATGTAGAGGAACATGACGCCCAGCAGGGAGATGGCCGACGTCCGGACCGCCGGGTTGGTGGCTCCTAGAGCTGTCTTCACGTTGTTGATGAACCCCTTCACATTGACCCTGGGGAGGAAGGACGGTCCCATTTCAAACATCAATGAAACACGCAGAAACACGCAAGTAATTTCACGCAAAGCCTGCCCCCAATATGGCCGAAACGTGTGGAGAGGGGTCCTCACCCAGCGAATCCAAACTCCTTCATAGCGTTAGACAACCAGTTGAGGGCCTCCGCTTGGTTTTTAGGGTTCTTCTGGGCAAAAGCCATGGATACCACCTGGAGCACAATTCACAAGGGTTATTAGAAATATTCTCAAGAAACAATCAAGTGAAAAAACGACATCTAGCATGTCAACAATTCAACCACATACAAGCTAGACACTTCAAATTGCCTATAAAAATATTTAAATAACACATTAAATCTAAGAAAAAATTCATAATATAGGCTCCACTGTGCTTAGCCTGCCTGCAAGCACACCATAGCAACCATGGGACCCAATTATAACACATTCTTACTGTGGCAAGTCGACCTTAAAAGGAATTACTAACAGGGTGAGCTGAACTCAAAAGACCTTCCAGTTCTAAGAGGCGGACAGCACGGAGCTGTGAGCCCCAGCCCAGCCAGGCCAGTGTACCTGCTCAGCGGTCCAGGGCAGGGAGCAGGCCTCCCCTATGGCCGTCAGCGCCTCCTTGGCCTTCCCTCCACACTTCACGTCGCCCACCTTGTCCACCAGGGCCTCCAGCACCACCGCTGCCGACGTCTTGGAGAAGACCCCCTTCTGGGCGATCAGGCCCACGATGTGGATCTTCAGCTGCATCACCTACACACACATATATGCGTGTAAGAACAGGATTTAAAAGGGGATTCCCTCCTCAGCACTCCAGGGCGAAAGCCCATTTCTGGACGTCTAAAGGAACGTGCATCGGACGACGCTCACCTGGAAGTTGGTCTCCTTCCAGCCAGGTTTCCTGGCCAGCATCCGGACCAGCGCCTGGCAGGGCATGTCCCCTGGGCTCATCTGCTCCACAGCCTACAACAACACACGAAACATAATGAAAAGGATGATAGAAATGAGAGAAGACAGTTTACAGGCAGGCGTTAGACAGGAGGCTCGTTTACCCTCTGGAACTCCTCCATGCTGGCCAGCCTCTCCTTCCAGTTGCCGCTGTCCATCAGCTGCATGCAGGAGGCGGGCAGCACCTCCGCCGCCCTCTCCTCGCACACCTCCAGCTAGAGACACCGGAGGCAGACGTTAATGTTTACACAGTCAAATCACTGAGTCAGGATCTTGGAAGGAGTCCTGTGCAGGAGTGGCTCCAGTCTCAAACCCGTTTGACAGACAGGCAGATGATTCGGCTTAGGCACGTGGCTAAGATACATACAGTAACACATAAAAAAGGGCCACTCACCGACAACTCAGTCTCCACAACCTCCACCGTGGGAGCGCCCTTCTTCCCTTTACCACTGGGGGCAGCGGCGGGCTTGCCTTTCTTGGGAGCTCCTGTTGCCTGCAGAGAGAAGAGAGTTTGGGTTTCCAGTGTGACGTATTAGAAACGAAAGACATTAGGGAGAAAAAAACAACGTTCCACTGCTGGAGCTGTTATGATGAGGCATTACGACTGTGTTCAAACGCGGCCCAACGCTCTCCGTTACCTTAGCTGCAGGGGGGGCTTTCCTGGGGGGTCCAGAGGATCTGGACGGAGCTTCGGCGGGGGGAGGAGCCTTGGCAGCAGGTTTCTCTTTCTTATCGCCTCCTCCCTTTTTTCCGGGCAGCTCCACTTTGTCGGCCGACTCCTTAATCTGTTTCCATGAAAAGGAAGGGTGGGGCGTCCAGGCTAATTCATGTATTTAATTTCATGTGTTTTCAAGGCAAGCCTGGTGGCCAGTGTGTGGACATTACACCAAACAGTTCAATTCAAAACAACAAAAAGCATGAAACTATGAACAACGCCATCTAAAAACAAAAAAGGCAGCCCATTTGAAATCGGACTCCGTAGCGCCTCACCTTGTCCAGTTTGAGTTTGTCCAGGTCTGCCAGGAAGGGATTGACCGCTTTCTCCCCTACCACCTTCATGGCCGTCCCCAGGGCTTCAAACGCTGCGTCACGCACCTCCGGCGCAGAGTCGTTCACTTGCTGAGAGGGCAGACAGGAGAACGAGGAGAGCGGGGGGGGTCAGAAAAGAGACTGGCGTTGTGTGCCGCATTCACATCTAGACCGTTTTATTTCTCGGGCCACATGACATCTCTTCATAGAAGAGCGGGTCTGTATCTATTTCAGTGGCCGTGTGAGAGGTTTGCGTGGACGCTGTTCGCAGTTACCTTGACCAGGGCAGCGCAGAGGGGCTTGAGGACACTCTTGGGCAGGGTGGCCTGGGTGCAGTGTCTGAAGCTCCTGGCCAGGAACAGAGAGGCTTGCTGCTTGATGGACGGGTTCTTGTTGTCCATCACTCCCTGGATGTCCTCGCTCAGGTTCTGCAGAGTGGTCTGGGAAAAAGAGTCAGGGTAGGCGGCCAGTTAACCGAAAGCTTCCCTCCCGTATTATGTTTAGCAGCTGCAATAATGATAAACCAAATAGAACAATTTCGAACGACAGGCTGGACTAACTCTTAACAAGCTACAGCCCTTTGAGGGTCCATATTTCAGGGATTTCTGTTGTAAACCAAACGAGATTGCCTGGATAAAACCCCATGAAGGTTAGCATCACCACTGTGCGGGCTCTCTGACAGGTAGTATCCCTCCGACGCTCACCGTGAGGAAGACAGCGTCCATGGCCTCCTGCAGTGCCTGCACCACCTGAGGCTTCTTTTCCTTGAACTTCTCCAAGATGGTGGGCACAACCTTCAAAGAAAAGAAAAACACAGCCCAAATAAAGAAGTTCTATCAGCTTAGCATCTTCTGTCGTAGATCTCAGTTAAAACGTTTTCCCCCTCTCCATTGAATCCGTTAAGCTATCACTGCACAGCAACAAAGACGTGGGTCCACACTGTTCCTTTGAGAGGTGACTTACGAGTCCTGAATATGTGCCAAACTTCTTCCGGAGGCCAGCTGCGAGTCCCGCCAGGCATTTGGCTGCCAGAGTCACCAGCATAACGTTGGCGTCTTTACCAATCACCTAGGAGACAGCAGAGACATTACAGGGTAATCAACAGTGCTGACTAGGGGCTACACCTACCATTGTACATTACATCTGTGGCAGAGATTGTATTTCAGCTAAAGCTATATTTTCACAGTCCATTTTATTTTTCTTATCTGTGTTTGAGAATGTTTTGCGACTCCCATTTCCTTTGAGCACATTGTGTGTTTATGTCATACAGTGTGTCCGGACCAGCAGTAAGCAGAAAGGCTGGTGTGTACCTTTTTCAGGGCTCTGACCAGATCCCCATAATCTCCATTCTCCAGCTTTGGGTTCTTGGCCAAGATCTCCAGGGCCTCCAGGGCTTCTTTTCTCTCCTGCCATTTTTTGGCTTCCTGAGGAGAAGACCCCCCAAAACAAACAGAATGTTACCGTACACACACACACACACACACACACACACACGCACACACACACACACACACACACACACACACACACACCTAGAATCCTCCGATCGTTGAGGTCAAACCTACTATTTTGTCGTAGAAGTCTTTGGGTAGTTTGGAGAGGATTTCCACGGCCTCCAGCAGCTCGTAGGCGTCCACCTGGACCGGCCCTTCGTCATCGTCGTCTCCTGGCAGAGAGAGACACCTGGCCATCACTTCCATACATACATACTGAGAAAACACTGTGTTGACAGGGATGCTCGGGGACCATATATGATCCCCAACAGGGTATGGGTGTGGAGAACAACAATTTCATCATATACTGCTTTCCAAGACAGACCTTTGACCCCTTATTGGGTCGTCCAAACCTCTCCCCTTAGGAGGAGTGGCCACAGATATAACCCAGTTCCATGGTTCAGGAGATGTCACGCTCCTGCACTACGGAGAGCCTCCTTACCGTCTGGCTCGTCTCCGCGGGCTTGCTGCTGGTCAAACTTGGCCTTCATGTCCTGCTGGGAGCGCAGGAAGCGGCTCTGTTTGGGGGCGGAGGTGGGCAACTTCACCCACTCCTCCTCCAGCTCCTTCAACTGCGGGGGGGACGAGGGTCAAATGGATTTTTTGATTTGGGAGGGGGCATTAGTACCCGAGCAAAAGTTATTGTATTGATGCCAGCAAAACTCTCCCAGGTGTGAAAATACGCACAGTCAATCTGGAGTCGTCTGGGACATAATTAGCATAAATAGATATTCATATAAGAATTATCACCCAACAGCAAGTTCGTAGGGGCGTGCTTTCCGAGTTAGGAACTCCACAACTGCAGCCGAGCCTTGTCGTTTGACGACAGTCCAACCCACTTCTCAGCTCCGGCGTTCGCTAGCTCACCTGGACAGAGTTGATGTTCTGCAAGGGGGGCCGCAGGGCGTCTCTGATCCACTTGTAGATCTCGATGGCCAGCAGCTTGGCGTCGTCCCTCACGGCCTTCTCTCGGGACTCAAACTGCTTGGGCAACACTTTCACCACTGGCTTCAGGGTGATGATCTTGGAGCCAAACTCACTGGAAAAGGTGCAATCAAAAAGATGTGTGTACGGTTATGAACAACGTGCCTGTGTGATCCAGTGGTGAAATGGTTACGGGTTAGAGCGCATTAGAAAAGACGGGGTGTTGCTTCTTAAGGACTACGAGGGATCACAGGGACATCTGCTGGTTTACGGCGGAAGTGACAGCAATGCCACCGCCAGGGACAACACAATCCACACAAGACGGGCTTCAAGCACTACCAGAGCGGCAAACCAAGGGAGTTCCTTTTCACGCTTGCGTTGCGCTGCTCACCTCAGGGCCTTCCTCAGGGTCTCCAGACAGGCCACCACGATCTTGGGGTTCTTGTTGTCCAGTCCCTTGAGAAGCTCCTCTTGCACCACCTCGGCCTTCTCGATCTCTATGTACATGAGGCAGATGTCCATGCCCAGCTCCTTGGCCCGGGCCTTGGGCTGGTTGAACACTTTGGTCACCACGCCAGACACCACCTCTCCTGTGGTCCTGTGGCAGAGGCAAACAGCAACAGAGCAGGGGGTTAGAGGCATGGATACAGCACTGCACACTAACATTTCTCACTGGTTCAGCTGGAGGCCCTGCCTGGTAACTTGGTGAAACCTATTTGTCCAGCATTGTGACTGTCTTTACTAAAATAGCAATTATACACCAAAGATAAGCCTGTGTTACTTGGTCGGCTATAGACAAAACAAACGGGTAAGAAGGAAAAAAGTTCATTTATATTTCTAGAAAATGCCACGACACATTTTCTTGGTTAACGGAGTCTATTTGACTGCAGTTTAAAAAATTGCTATTCAGTCAGGTAACATGTTGAGCACGGGGTACAGCAGGGCTGGCAACTTTTCCGAAAACCTTTGCGTGAGAGTCAAGCACGGTCGCTCAGCAAATCATTTTTGGAGCTCTGTTTCCGTCATAGCGACAGACATGTGTGCGTCTTTGTACTTGAGGAAACATTCCTTTCCAGCCATTTCTCCAGTTCAATAAGTTCTAATCCTTACACCGTTTAAAAATGTACATAGGAATACAAGTTTCTCAAATCTATTGGACCACTGCTTCTGCTCTGACTGGCTTGCCGCTTTAAAGAAGTAAAAAAAAAAAAAAGAAAACATAGAGCACTATCCATTTTAGAGTTTTTTTTTCTCAATGGTCAGCAAAAGCGGTTTACACTTACCAAAAGCAAACGTGTGAATGAGTGAGAAATATGAGGTGTGGCGTGAGAGCGTGTGAAGACGATCATCTGCGTGAGTCTCACACTCAATACGCGAGAGTTGGCAGCACTGGGTATAGGCTGGATAGCCCAGACAAAAAACTGCTAAAAACCCTAACTGCAATGAAATGGACAGAAGAGTCTACCAGTTGAATACTAGCCACACTGCTCGTTCAATATAACACAAAATCTAAAAGTAAAATAGACCACCCAGCGCGACGATAACGAGCCTATCTATAATCAAAGGCCAAGTCATCTTGTCTGACACATATATAGGCCTAAACTAGATATTTGGTATTTAGAATCCTGTGTTGATTCAATTATAGGAGCACAGATACCATAAAAAGCCATCTCGTTAACCGAGTATTTACTTGATTAGTAAGATTCCATGTTAGATCTATCCTACATGGTGTTACTCATGTGAGGAAATTTTTACACTCAACCATATACCCCAAAATCTTTATGGAAACAAATAGACTGTATCTATCTGGCAGTTCTAATGGGTTTTCAAGTAATTCAATTTTCTTCCTAACAGGCTCGATCTTGCACTGTAAGTGGTAAAACGTTTGTAGAAAAAACAATAAAGTTACTCATGGAAGCAGGCTATTGCTTTTGGGCTCTTCTCTACTATAGAACTGATAGGCTTGCTCATTTGGCAAATCCCCACTGTCATCAAAAAATCCCTACACTAAAAGCATGTAAGCTAACTTTTAAGAAGACCCTAGACAACTGTAAGCAATGCAGCCACTGATGCCCCAGGTCTGCTCAGTTGCTGTGTAACCGATGCCCACCATGGCTGGACACAATAGACATCCATGATGCCTCTCTCCCCATAAATAACCATCGGCCAGGCATCACATTACCAGAGAAACAGCCTTTCCACACAGTGGAGTGCTCCAGCCAACGGCAGCACATGACAACAACCACAATGCTGCACCCAGAGAGCTCAACAAAAAGAACAATCACCATAGAGAAAGTAGCACTCGCAGAATAACCACGGAGAGAGCCTTTACTGGAAGAGATGTGAATAACAAGGTAACGTCAACACCCAAGAGACATGCATCATTTATGGAGCTGGGCTGGGCTCTCCCGTTCACAGTCTGGGTGAATAGTCAATGTGAGGTATATAGGCGGATTTAAAAAAAATAAATGTTATGAGTCTGTAAACTAATATATATTGCACTGTAAGCTTTCAGACAGTAGACCTGTGTGCGAGCAAGCTCTACGTGTAGAAAGCCTGAACTGATCTTAGGAGTGCAGAACACTTGCCTCCGATCAGGGAAAATGAAAAAGCGAAAATTAGGTTAGGCCTTTCCAAAGTGGATCACATTGTGATGCACTAGGAATAGCTCATATCCAAAAGCTTCCAACACAATTCAGACACAATCAAGTTCACATCCGATTTTGGACTTCCTTTCACCCCTGCGCTTTCGAAAGACCGATCCGTTTTGGAGGCCGAGCGCCAGGGCTACTTACTTGCCAGCCACGTGGGCGTTCTCCACGTAAGCCGCGGCCGCTTCCAGGCCTTTGAGTTGGGCCACCGCGTTGGACTCAGTCACAAAGCGCTTCACGAGGCCCAGGTACTTCCCCCACTCCGGGCTCTTCTCATCCTCGATCTTCTGGAAGAGCTTTAGGGCCTCCTCGTAGCCGTTTAGCCGGGCTTTCCATACCTAGGGGTTAGACGAATGACAGACAGAACGGAGAAAAAAGGGGGAGCCAGGAAGGGAGAAAGAAGATAACAAATGAAAAGAATGGGGTTATCAAGAGGGACCGCTTTGAGGCCTATTTGATCATGTTGTGATTCCCGTGGCCAATCCCTTAAACCTGGGCATTTTGATTTGGAGCACAAGGCTTGATGAGCGTCCCTAACAAGGATAATAAGAACAAGTCCATGGCCTAGATGTGAGCGACTGAGAGCTTCTCGTTTATAACAAACAGGCCCCCAGACCTTACATCGGAGAGGTTGCTCGGTGAAGCAAATTACTGCGTCGCATTCCCGGGATCTCCTCAGACACAGACAAGTTGTAAGCTAAAGCCTAAGCGCTTGGCGACATTGTTAGCCAACGCTTGGTCTTCCAGTAAGTCATCAAAATAACCCCTTAACGCTTTAAGTCCTTAAGTCTGGCCCTGTAGTGTAACACGTCTAACAATCAATAGATGTAGTTTTAAGTCCGAGTCTAATCAAACAGTCACCTTGTGTTCACACTTCTGGTCGATGGGCAGCTTCATCCACTCGCTGTCGTCCCCCATGATGGCGTCTGAGGGAGTGGGTCTCCCCTTCAATTATTAGCTGGAATAAAACATCAAAATAATACAGGAGGAACGCGAGTCAGACACACATCTTCATTATGTCATTTGACTTGGGTGTGCTTGAAACTACAATGCAGTCGACCAAAAACTGATTTGCATAGCCACACATTATTTTCTTATCCTTCTAAGAGAAAACACGGTAAGCAGTGTGATGGGTAGACATTAGGATAAGCACTCTACTCTAAGATATTTTTTATAAAGACACCGGCAACACTTCAGAGGCAATAAGAGGCAATACAAAAAGGAGATTGTCTTAAGCATGGTGCATCTATGCAAACAGTTTAGTCTGTTAACTAAGTTATGTTAGCTGTTTCGGCCTGGCAGTGACCTCCTAGGCTAGAGGCTACTTACTATAGTATAACCTGATACTTGTATCCTTTTGACATTTTAGAAACATATCAGCACTTGTCACACCTCCATTGACAACCTGTAAACTTCTGCAAAACTGTACGCATATAAAAACACTTAGGCTGGATCTGATCTCTTACGACCAACTATATTTAAAATGGTTAACACTTAGTTTATATCTAATGTATTTTGTGAAAGGGGTGGTTTCAAGTATCATATTGATCCGTGACACTGCATTACCTGGATAATGTATGTCACACTAAGACCCCAACGACGAAAAATAACGATGAATCAAGCTAAGGGACACGCCACACGGGCAGTAGTGGATGCGATGGTCCAGTGGCTTCAAATATTAGCTAATGTGCAACACACGTAATCTTAGTCGTCATTTTAGAAACCAAAATTGACTACGTTAACATCTCTTAAATAAGAAACGATAGCTAACGCCACCCGTCGTTGCCAACAACTGCGACACCACCTAACCAAGCCAATTCAATTTGATGCCAAGTCAGTGAAATCAACATGACGTTAGCTAGTAAGTTAGCTAGCTGGCGAGATATATAAATAGATCAGCATTGGCTTAAAACGCGTATTATCTTCAAGTAAAGCCAAAACACGAACAGCAAGCTAATGTTTGGCAAACGTGAAAGCTATTTTTGCTAAGCAGCAACCGCTAATAACATTAACTAGCAACCAGCCAGGCCTCTCAGATGAGCGTCTTCTTCACCTCTCGGGTTGGCAAATCACACACAAATATTTGCATAGAACAATATTACTAACGTTATCTAGCAACGCAGTTCAGCATGTAGAAAACGTAGGGTAGAGTCAATGCAGTGCATCAGCTGCCCAAAATAAGGATACTACCTAGCTAGCTGTTAGCTTAGCTAAGCTAAGCTAGCGATCACAGGCACACAACCAGGCCCACTGACAGTCTGAACAGCACAACGCAGTCAGTGCATAGAACAACAGACAGATAAAAACAACGGGATGTGCAAGCTTAGCCCGTTATCTTTTTCCTTATATAAGAAATAAACACGAATCAGTCAGCTTAAACTTGAGTTACCTGATTGAGTTTCCTAAGGGAAATTAATGTAGCTTTTGATGCTGCAGTTCGATCATAACGGATCCATTCCAAACCCAAATAGAAACGCCTCCAACACACAACACCAAGCCAAGGGCGGAGAGACAGAGGGAGGGGCTACAGATAGGGGCACCGCCTCGCACTCTTACACTACGTCATATTAAAATTCAAATTTGGGTATTAAAATACACTTGGCTGCACTTGTTACACTTATACACTTCTATATATATAAAAAAGAGTAAAAAAGTTTAATAATCACCATATTATGACTAATTTAGGCCTAATTTTTATTGCAATTATCTTATTGCAATATAATTATTCTTCAGTCTTGATCGCCACATATAAACTTACATTTTTGGATTTATAAAATTACTTTTTTTTTTAATAGGAGAGTACATTTTCCATGTGTCGATGATCGAATAAATAAAGAATCCCTATATTTTGTTAATTTGTTTATTTGGGGATTTGTTTTTGGTTTATTATGGCACTACTTCATGTAGCCTATAACATTAAGAATGAACAGCAAGACCTTAATTGTTTTGCTTGTAAATGGCATTTGGTTTGGTTTGTTATTGTGCTATTATGTCAGTCCATTGAGCAAGTTAATGACTGGATGTTCCCGAATTTCCTTCAGCTAAACAAAGAAAAAGCTGAGCTTATTGTCTTTGGTGCTAAGAGGAAATGCTAAAGGAAAGGTTAGCACACATCTTGAGTAATGTTACTGAAAACTAAGGACCAAAGGAGAAATATTGGTGTCATCATTGACTCAGACCTAAATTTCAATTTACAATTTCATAAGAAATGGAAATGTATGATTGAAAAAAATATACAGGGGAATGCCATTGCCATAGGGTAAGGCTCATAACATAAAACAAAACATTTTTTTTCAATCATATATTCAAGATTTGAATGTAAAGTGAGATATGTCCTCATTTTGCTGTAGCCTACTTATGGAAATGTCAACCCTAGTGGTAACCATACATTTAATTCACATTGGCTGAAGTACATTAACATGGTAATACAAATCTAAATTTGCATAGAAGTGACACAATTATATTATTTAAATAATGTTGAAAAGAAATGATGCACTGAACGATAAACTGGAAAGGTTGTATAAAAATGTGGCAGTCCTGGGAACCTTAGTCTGTGTGCCCCAATCGGTATTTCAATAATGTAACACATCCTCTCTGTCTCCATGGAAGCGTAACATGTCTTTTTTAAGCTAGCTAACCGAGTAAATTAGAAGAAGACAATTCAGAAATGAAAATAATACACATTATCACTTCTAGGTTTAGCAGATCCACAAATGACGTGTACAAAAACGAATCGTTTTAATACAACCTTGTCTGTGGACGAATATCTTGGTAAGTCCACAAATGACAGATCACAGCAATGCTAGAACCTAATAATGATGTGATGGTTTTTGGATATGGCTAAAGACAAGGTACACATTAGCTAGTAAGAGAAAAAAACACTTCAGAAAGCTTCCTTAGCTTTATTAGATTAGCATTACTCTATTAACCTAGCCTGCGAAGGACGTGTGTGAAGTCAGCAAGCTCTTTTAAATATTACCTCTTAAATTAGACGTGTTTATTAGATATTGAATGAAAATTGATATCGGTGGAAGTGTTCTTTTTTTATTGATGCCAAAAGTCAAGGGAAATTGAAATGTCATAATTTGTCCACCAGACAATATTACATTTAAATCAAACTAGATGTAAAGTAATAATATAATCAAACACAATAAAAAATAAAAGTTGGAACTTTATAAGATGGTGGATATGTGAAGTAGAGATAAATTAGGAATTAGGCCGGGGTTACAAAAGCATCGCTAGAAGTGTATCATCAAGCCTATCCCACAGTTGAACTGTCTTGGAATAAAAAAAATATAATTAATTACAGTTGATACAGATTTATCATTTTTTTCTAAAAGCAACCACATCATTCATTAAGGCATTGTTCTTATATAATACTTTTTAATACTGTGACAGTTGAAATAATAAATCTGCTCTTTTTTTCACAGCGGAGACAAATGTGATGTTCTATCTGAATGATGCGGTAACCCAGCTTCTGGAACACAAGGAGGAGTACACACAGTTTGGAGTTGTCCGCTACTTTGCTGAGTAGTATGTATTTAATTTGTCAATCTCTTAATATGCAGATGCACCCTAGTGATTCATTCCTCTTATGACCGTATATTCTGTTGCTGTAAGCTCCCTGTTTCTAGTCCGAATTTTAACGGCTCGGTTGACAATACATGATGCAACAGAATGTAACAGTGGTTAAACGAAAAACTAAGCATAGTGGAAGTATTCAGCAGCCCTGATAGAAACGTTTTCCTCATGGTAGTGTTCCCTTGACTTTGCTCTCGCAGCTTTGGCAGCGTGAAAAAGCGCAACCATGTACTCTTCAGAGAGTACAGCTACATCAAAGCCACGTCTCACAACCGAGCCTCCTTCATACGCGTCTTCTGGAGGTGCTACAGGCAGATGGGGAAAGGTGGAGGTGAGAGAGAGAGAGAGAGATATTTTCCAGGCTAACACACTGCATGATCTCAGGCATGCTGCTCACTGTATGTCACACATCTGAAAGGTTTGATATGTCAAAAATGTAAAGATTTTAATTGTAATAATTGTTTATTATTATAGCCTATACAAATACGTATATGGTTATTCATTTGATGTTTGAACTGTGTGTGTTCCAGAGCTGCTGTCGGTGATGGTCTACCACTCTCTGCTGCAGCTGCTCTGTCCAGACTTCCCTGTGGAGCTGGTGCAGAATGCTGCCAGGTCAGTGAATGCCCACAAGCCTCACTCAAGCTACTTTCTCAGTTTTACTTGTTGTCGTTTTCTTTTTTTTTAAATTGATGAACATGAAAAAAAATCCATCACAAATTTCACAGAATACTAAATTTGCAAATACAATACAAATTAAAATAAAATACAAAAATACAAGAAAATGTATGGGATCAAAGATTACAGATAGAACGTCACATGGACACCCTGAACTCTTTACTGTGTTCTATGGTTGCACTTGTACCACCTATCTGTAGGATTGTGGCGATGGATGACGCCAACAATTGTTCCATGTCCTTTGTTGACTTCCTCTACGCCTTTCAGCTTCAGTTCTACTACCAAGGTAGGCTAGTCTGGCTAGAGGGGAGGATTACGTTCGATCAAAGTCTGCAACCATCCCTGCGCCAACCTCATCTATCCTACTTCCCTGCTCAATGCTTTTCCACCAGAGTTCTTGGACAGCGTGTCCGGCACTTACCAGGACCTATTGTCAGGGAAGAGTCCCAACACTGTGATCGTCCCCACCTCCAGCTCTGTAGAACAGCTCCCCCTGCTGGCCAGTGAGGAGATTGAGAGCCAGGAGGCGGAAGACGGAGTGGACTCCTCTCTGTTCGGGGAGCGCATCGAGGGCCACTGTGAGAGGTTCAAACACAGGTAGTACACTAGATAACTCCTTGTCCGGTATGTTTCATATAGCCCACAGCTACATATTAAACTTCTATAGTCTAGTGAATGTTCAGAATCATAAACGGTATGGAGTGCTAAACACGAATCAAAGGACTTGTCTGTAAGTGGCTGACGGAGCTACTACGCAAACATGCTTGTTTACATGAAAGTCTTGTGGCCGACGTTGTGTGCGTCCTGCTCCGCAGCCACCCGCCCTGCTGCAGTATGATAGAGGTGCTGCAGACCAGCCCGAGAACCTCTTTACACAGCTTCCTCCTGGCCCTGGCCAGACACGAGGCCATCAACCAGGACATAGGTGAGACTGAGAACCAGCCCACACGGAGAAGAGGATTGTTAGAAGAGAGAGACTGAGAACCGGGGCCATTTGGTGGTGGGACACAATGTAACGCTACCTTGTCAAATTGTTTGACAGAAACACGGTTCACATCACACAGAAATACTTATTTATAGATGGTGGCCTTTAAGATGTGCTAAAGTCCTTCTCCCTCTCAGGTGCCCTCCCCAACATCACAGAAGTGCTGGTGGACCCAGAGATGGACCAGGAACTGGACAGACTGTAAGCGTTGCTGGGGGCAGGGTCCAAAACAAAGTGCAGAGAGTTTGCTGGAAATGTCACCATAGACATGAAATAACTGTTCCCTCCCCTGTGGTCCCTCTGTGCCCCAGTGTCGCCCAGCTCGCGGTGAGCCCCACGTCCAACAGCAGCAGCAGCGTGGTGGGGCTGAGGGAGCCGCCGAGAAAGGCCTCGTCCCGGAAGTCCCTCCACCACCGCAAGAGGATCGAGATGGAGAGCGATGGCTCCACCGAGGAGACCGACTCCTCGGACACCTGACCCCTGGCCTTTGACCTCTGAACGGACCGTCCATCCCATTGGGTCGCTGCTAAGTTCAACAGAGACACGCTGCACTGGTGTAGCTTTAGTATACATGAACAATGTTTTGGGTGGCTTCTGGTTCTAAAGGTCGTCTACCTTGCTCTATTAAACTGTGAATCTGTTTCGCCTCACCCACCTCACTCTGACCTACAAGCCTATGTTACTACCACACATATACATCACAGTGTTGATAATGGTATATGCATCACTCCACGGCTGGTCCATGCTAACTTCCTTCGATTACACGCACGTCTTCGATATGTGAGCATGTATTTTAGCTTTATTTATCTAGGAATATAATAATGTAGGCTATGATAACAAATCATAATGTATTTATCCTTGTGTCTCTGATTATTAATAATTTCCGTCTAACAATAAAGATGGTTTAGAATCTATCCCGTGTGACTGTCATTCTAGTAGTACTTAGCAAGCTGAGCTTCACAGTGACGATCTTCACTTGAGTTTGAGTATAACCAATTGGTTATCGTTATATAATTGTTGTAGTTATCTAGTTAACTAACTCTAATAAACAAATGCATGTATTACTAGCACCATGGTTAGAGAGGAGATGAAAACTTGATTTATTGACAAGAATTAGCATCCTCCAATCAGCCCCCTTAACAACAAGTGGAATATTGATATCATGCCATAGTTCACACACGATTTAATCAAACCAGGAACACATCTTATATCATTTTTACAAACATTATACGGGTACATTTTCTTGTACAGATATATCTTTTACAGCTCTGATAGAGCCGTATGGAAAGACGGTAATCCTGTATACATACAGTCATCACAATAAATAGAAAATAGGCACTGATCGTGGTTTCCAGGTATGAGTTCAGAATACTGTCATTTTAGATGTACAGATGGTCTACTTTATGTAAGACGACTACAGCGTAGTGATACACAGAGTTTTTCACCAAATCTAGATCTCCTGGCCTGTAACCATGTTTTCTTTATCGTTATCTTACGAGTTTTGGTTTCTTCTTGAATTCTTTTGGGATTTTGTTACTGCTGCAATCTACCCTGACGATCACTAAGTAGACTCTAAAGACATTGAACAGCAAAAAGACAACTCAGACAATTTGATCTTTCAGTGTGGTGGAGGAATTAATTCCAGGGAGCAACAGGCTGCCAACTACTTCGATTGTCGTTTCCATTTTAAAAATTCAAGACAAGCAGGAGGAAATATTCCACAAATGGAAAGTTAGGATGGAGGATTCCAAGCAACATCGGGGGGGGGGGGGGGGAATGGCAAAAACTCTATTTGGAGACACCTTTCGCTAAGCTCTCAGTAACAGATACAGGCTATTTTTGCATTCTGCTACATGATAAGTTATATCGATCGTTTTTGTTTGAGCTGGTGTTTTCAGCCAGTCCGGTGCCAGGACTATTCAACCGGATCAGGGACTTCAAGCCAGCCCTGTCCCCAGGATAGATTTCAAGAAAGGCTTAACAAATGATTGTTGGTGAAGACTGCCGAAAGAATGTCTCTGATGATGGTTCTGATGAATCCAACGTACAGAATATACCATATTATACTGTATTACACACTGAATCTGTCACAGAAGAACGCCCCTGAAAAACTGAAGACACATGGGTTTGACCAGAAATGGTTTTCTTTTGATTTGGTCAAACTTGATATCCACATGGACTTTAAACAAACATTCCAACACCACAACTTGAATGTACAGTGCGTTATCAAGACAGCCTGCCGTTCTTTGCAGAGTAGTCCAAGTGTCCGCAAGATGTGTGTCCAAATCTACTCAATGTAATCATAAAATCCACCATGCAAGTTGTTCAAGACACGCTACTGGAGAAATATGTGGGGAACAGAATAGTATTGGATAGTCCTCTTCAACACGAGAGGGTGGGTCAATAGGTGAAGCCGTTCAATAAAGAGGTCCTCGGTGGTGGCGAATGAGAGAATCCTAGTCAATGAAAATGTCCTCGGTTGGACAGGAGTAGCCGACCGTTTCCTTGTAGTACTGCTTGAAGACCCTCCTGTGGAAGAGAACAGAACGAGAATGGTTTGCGGTCAGCCTGACGGGTTGCTTTGCATGGTAGTAGGAGCTTCATTTGGGTCTTTAAACCTTCCCTATGGGAAAGGAATGACATACCAAGGGATGAGGAGATGAATCAAAATGGAGGGATGAGAGAATGAAACGGGAAGGGTTTAAGAAAGAGTGCAGGGGCGGAGAAAGAGAAGACATGCGTTCTCATCTCATCTGCGTTCATATGTGCGTTAGAAAAAAGTGAGAGTGAGAGACATCAAAACAGAGGGAGTAGGAAGTGAACAATGGACGGATAAAAGCAGGCTCTTATATTTGGCTCTGTATAGGGACTGAGTGAGTGGTTTGATAAAAGCGGGCTTTTGTATATGGCTCTGTATTGGGACTGAGTGAGTGGTTTGAAGCAAAGGGAGGTATGAGAGCTCACCCAACAGAATCAGCCAGAGGCATGGAGGTGTCTTCCGATATGACCACATGGCAGGCAAACCTGTGGTGGTCTGGGTGCTTGGTGATGAACCCAAAATACCTGGACGCAGAGAATGAGCAAGATCGAGGAGGAGGGAAGGGGGAGGGAGAGGAGAGAGGCAGAGAGGGAGACAGAAAGAGAAAGTGAGAGAGTGAGAGAGAGAGAGAGAGAGAGAGAGAGAGAGAGAGAGAGAGAGAGAGAGAGAGAGAGAGAGAGACGGCAAAAATGGCACTAACGTCATTTATTGTTGATATTGTGAAGCATCTTTGGGTGTTAGAAAAGCGCTATATAAATAAAATGAATTATTAATTCATTATTATTATTATTTACACACAACAGACATATTCATGGCCCTTTTTGAAAAGCTCGGTCATATACAGTGGATGTGTAACCATCGCTCTGAATTTTTTTCTTTTGTTACTGTTCTTCTGAACCAGATGTCCCAGTCATGCGTCTATAAATAGGATTTGCCTGAGCAGTCCAGTCTGTAACTGTTTGTCTGTAAATGTTCGGTTCTTTCCGGTTTACTCACTTATTATACTTAGGGTGACAGCCACAGAAAGAGATGTTCTTCAACTGGAAAAAGTGAAAGCACTTATCCCCCTGAGAAAACAGGAGGCAAGAAAGAAAGGAAAAAACAGGAAAAAAAGGGAGCGAGAGAGAGAGAGAGAGAGAGAGAGAGAGAGAGAGAGAGAGAGAAATAAAGAGATTAAAGGCTGAGTAAGAACAATGGTCCATTCACCAGCCACAATGGTCACATAAGCTTTTCACTGCTGCAGAAGAAGAGCATACATTACCTCATGACCTCAACCCTGCATCAGGCTTTTAAAAACTCTATGAAATGCCATATATATATATATATATATATAAATGTACGTTGAGGGAGGACCTACTCTCTCAGAGGTCCTGCATTCGTCCTGAACGCTGATCTTCACTCCTTTCAGGCTGATCTCCACGACACAGGTTGAGGGAGGCTGCATGGCCATCCGCCTGTTAATGGCTATCTGTAAAACAACATGCAATATCAGTGACATCATCATCATCATCATCATCATCATCAATATACTCTGCATAAAACATCTGAGGAAGGCTGTATGATATATGCTACTTCCTATCTACTGCCAAAAGAACATCAATTCATCATTCCATAGAAGTCATCATAGAGTATTAAAAACATTGGTTGTACACATACGTCCGGTTCTTGAATTTAAACGAAGAACAGGACACCTGTTTGAAAAGTCTTGTTTGTGTACATGCACACTGAAGCAATTGAAACAGCCAGAGAAACGTTCCTATTGCGTCAACTGCTAAGGACTGTGTTGTTTGTGACGCCGATCGGGCCATGGGAGAGATTAGGGGAAAAGCCCGGGATCACACCGAGGTCACCCGTGGACTCTATGGTACCTTCTGCATAGCAGCACACAGCACGTCGTTGCCCTTGTGGAAGGGAACCGGAGCTGAGCCCAGGAATCGAACCCGGAACCTGTCCACCTCGTCCTCCTGATTCTCTGTGTGTGTGTGGGGGGGGAACCAACATGTTAAACAACGTTCCGTTCAGTTCCACTCTGAGGCACTGGTTGCGACACACCACCTCCAGACGCCCACGCTCCGGCCCGTCCCACCTTTGGCGCTGTCCCGGTGGACCTTGATGGCGTAGTAAGCGGGGAAGACCCCCGAGGCTCCTGTCCTCATGTTGTAACCCTGACACCACAGGTCCTCGTCCTGGGCCTCCATCAGCAGCGGGTCGTCCGTCTCCAGCTCCAGCTCGTCCTCGTGGCGGGGGACAAACCTGGACGCGTGGGGGACAAACCTCAGCTCTTTCTCACTCCCTGTTCTTTTGCGAGCAGCTCGTTTGCTCTCAGCCCTCCGTGCAGTAGGTGCATGAGGCGAGGGAGGCCCGTTGAGTGCATTGGGACTGCATTTGCATGCACGGCACGTCTCTCTTAGAGTGATGGCATCGTGTGACGGAGTGCAGCCTAGCTTTTCAGTGAGAAGCTAAGCCTCTGAACGGAGGACAGGTTGAGTTCTGCTTTTCTCTCGCCAGCCTTTTTAGAGCCCTTATGGGCCTGCTGAGGACTGTAGGCCCACATCTGCCATTAATACTTCTTTCAGCAGACACCAAACTTAAACTGACTGCATTCTAGGGGCTTTCCATATGATATATTTTGTCATAATTGTGCAAGTCTTTACCATGCCTGGTCTAGGGAGTAGGGTGTAGGGAGTAGGGTTTAGGGTGTAGGGATTATGGGTTTAGAGTGCAGCGTGTCTAACCTGAAGGCCGCTTTGTGGCTCTGCTCTCTCTCCACTCCGTTCATCACACAGGAAAACAGCCCAAAGGATTCAACCCCTTCAGGAAGGAACAGGAAATGAGTTAGTTTTTCACGTGATGTATTTTATCTCAGGGCATCAATGAAACACTGTTAATCAACTAGACAACAAAGAGCATGATAACCTCAGAGACGTAATAGGCAGGCTAAGGCTAAGCCCACCTGGGAACACCACCACTAGTGTGCCCTTGAGCAAGGCACTTAACCCTAAGTTGCTCCAGGGGGATTGTCCCTGTGATCTCATTGCAAATCGCTTTGGATACATTTGAATAAATAAAAGATTCTGCTAAATGACAAAAAGGTAATGTAATGTAAGCCATTCCTTACTGTGGCATATGCTCTTACTGCTTTTTAGGTCAAAGTCTAACTTTACCAGCTTTATAACAAGCAGCCCGGCCACAGTCACAGACAGGGTGAAGACACGAGGAAGCTCACCACCGTTGCGAGGGCGGCTGAACAGGTTGCGGAACTTGCGCGTGCCGGCCGCCCCTCCCCCGCTGCTGCTGTCCTCCTCCTCCTCCTCCGAGGTGGAGGTGACCTGGGACGGCCGGGCCGTCGCGGCCGCGCCGTCCCTCCTCTTCTCCTCGCGCCTCCTCCTGTGGTCCTCCTCGCGGTCGGGGTCCTCGTCCTCGTTGGCGGACTGGTAGACGGTCTCGGCGTCGCTGTCCTCGTCGCTGTAGCTGTGGTAGCAGTCCTTGAGGCTGACCAGCTCCAGCTTGGCATGCTCGTCCACCACCAGCGTGTACTTGACCGAGTCGTAGGAGAGGCCGGCCGTGGCCTCGCTGGTGGGAACGGTCCGCGTGGAGCTCCCCACGGAGGAGACAGACTTGGTACAGGCCGTCCCGGCCCCCCTGTCTGCTCTTCTCCCCGGACCCCCGTCCCTGGATCCGGACTTGGTACGGTCCGCATTGCCTCTCTCTTTGGCCGGGCCTTGCGCCGTGGAACGGATCGTACCAGTGCGCGCGGTCACGGGGATGTATACATCCACCTCCCCTTCCTCCTCGCTGATGGAGGGGTTGGCGCGGTCTAGGAGGGGCGCATGGGGGGGTCCGGGAGGCCCCTCTGTGTCTGAGCCGATGGACATGCGGTTGCCCCCCTCACTGCTGGAGCGCGACAGGCGGGGGCGCTCCTTGTTCCTGTGTATGACCGGGGACAGGCAGGCCTCATCCCCCTGCTGCTGCTGCTGCTCATCCAGGGAGCAGTCTCTGTCCTTCTCCCCCAGCAGGTCCTCCTCCTCTCGGCTCTCCTGCTGGCTCCTGGACCGCTGGGCCCCCATGTCCCCGCTCTCCGTCTGGGCCGTGTCTCTGAACACTGCTCCCCCGGCTCCAGCTCCTCCCCTCTGGCTCTTTGGGGCGCGGGGCGGCTGCGAGGGTGGCGCTCCGGAGGGCTTCTTCTCCTGCGGGCGTGCGTGCGTGTCGGCGCGGCCGTGCGTCTTGGCCCTGGGCTTGGTGGCAGCGCCGCCGTTGTGCTGGACCTTGTCCTCCTTCTCCTTTAGTCGTACACGCTCTTGAGTGGGCGTGAGATCCCCTGAGAGCACACACACACACACACACACACACACACACACCACAAAAAGCAAAGGATTATTTATTAGGTAAGTGTTTAGGAAAGGATTAGAAATTGTACAGTACAACCCGCCTGTGCATGGGTGTCAATACACAAACACTCACTTTATTCAGAGCACAAACAAAGGGTCCTTTACAACGCCCTCCACACACACACACACACACACACACACACATGCACACACACACACACACACACACACACCCACACACTTACAAAAATCCAACAGCATACCATGAAGAGTAGAAGCCCCGATGGACACTCACCAGTTATGAGAGGAGAGGAGGAGTTTGTCTCCTTCCATGTTTCTTTCTTCCCCTCCAGTGAGTTGTTGTTGATGGTGTCCTGGAGAGACAGCAGTCCAAGGGGGTTAGATTGGATTCCTGTTTGGTCGGCCAAAGTGGTTCTTTAAAACACATTGATTATTGGTTTGCTTCTGTCCACACACGAACATGCAACAGAAACACACACACACACAAAAGCATAGAGCCATGCACAGACACACCCACACACAGAGGAGAAAGCTTGTCTGAGTGCTCTTTCTGCCCTGGGTGTAAGCAGCTGTCATCGCTCATTTGCCTGTTCTCAGATCTGTCCGCCTAGATCCAGGGCCGTATTGTAAGGAGTCTGGCTCTGCTTTTCCCTCCTACCTGAATGACCTTGTGGCATGTCGTCTGTCCATGAAGAAGGTTCTGTTTCCTTCCAGGGATCAATAGAGGGGCTGCAAGTCCCTCCTCAAAGTAAGGCCCATCTTAAGGCTTGGACGCTGGAGAGACCCATACTGCCAGATCTCCTCTTATATAAATTATGATCAAATAGAATAATATCCACATCTTGTGTCCATAAATAATTTGATCATAGAGAATTATTTACAAGTATATAAACGTGTGAAGTATATTAACATTGCATGCGCTGAGCATTCCGCTGTATTTAGTAACAGTGCAGTATTTTTAAACACCAAAGGCTGGTGAGCCCAGCGATGACATCATCCCCCCACTGCCAGGAAGAGGAAGGACCCGTGCCAATTCGAGCAGGAAGTCACAGCCCATCATCGTCATAGCGACCACGCAGAGCGCTGACTCACTCCCGACTGTGATGTAGCAGCCACTGCCGCACACCCAGCCCTGTTGCCCTGGTTACCGAGCGGAGGAGAGCCGAGGGATGGGGAGAGGAAGAGCGGCCGCGCACACACAACCCCCCCCCCCCCACCCCCCCGAGCATGTGGAACTGGAAGGAGGCACAACCGGGAGCTCGGTTTTTCGTGACGTCAAGCCGCCAAGCCAACGCGTGTGCCTCCTACGGCCACAGGGAGACGGTGGACTGTCAGTCAGACAATGCCTCTCCCAGTCAGAGCCCTCTTAACACTAGGACCGCCATGGGGTACATTTTTCAATTGTACACAGCCTTTGAATTTTCTGAAAATGTTGTTATGTTGCTATTGTTAAATATAGTCAAGCTGAATCCAGATTAAAAACACGGGTATTTACACAGATGGCGTACACAAGGCGTGACAGATGACCAGGTTTCCTGGATTGTGAATGGTTGAGTAGAGTGGCTTGGAGGTCCATGCATATCTCTCTCCACCTCTACCCCTCTCTCTTTCTCTTTTTCTCTTGCTCTCTCTCTCTCTAGCACTTGTTCTCTCTCACAGACGAAAAACACAATTCCTGTTGGCTCACAAGTTCCTCTACACACACACACACACACACGCACACACACACACGCGCACACACACACGCGCACGCGCACACGCACACGCACACGAGCACACACACACACGCGCGTCTCCCTACAAACACAGGGCCAGGTACAGTAGGTGTATAGAGGTGCCATATGGCCGGCAGCAGTTCCTGTGTTTCAGGACATAAAGCCAGATCAGCAGAGAGCAGAGAAGCCTGTTAGGTAGCTAGTCCCAGCCAATCAATCCGTCACTCTCAGCCCTGGATCAAGACGACTGATTAGGGCGTCGAGCCGTCACAGGGCCGCCGCCGAGCGTCACGCAACACGATAGTAACAGCTCTGTTGAACGCAACACGTTTTGAGTGACACATCGCATTCTCTGTGTTAAGAAGGGTTGTCACACATAAATACTATATATACACACACTAAACACTGTATATATGTAGTAATATAGTAGTATACTATTGAAGTATAGGTGAGACACACTCCTGTTTTTCCTTAAAGACCCGTCCCGGACAGACGGCGTGCAGAAGTGTGTCAACACTCTTTGGATGTCACCTCTGTCAGGTGGATTAGCGGCAGCAGGATAAAGAGCCGTCTGCTTATACCTGTCTGCTCGTGTTAGATCAGAGATTAGAATCTCTGGAGGTGACCCTGCGCAGGGTCAAGTGCTGGGCTAAGACCCACCGTGCAGCGAGCTGCTGCCTGCCAGGTGAGACCGAGGGCGGGGCAATGCAGAGCATGAAACACCCCGCCAAACCCTCGCCCGGAGTCCTAAAATGACAGACAGACTGGAGTTTGTATGTACGTCCCTTGGCCGTTGAGTTACCCCGTCTCATGACCAGTGTGTGTCTCGACGCAGAACCTTGGCTGTCAGCCGTAATGGACGTTAAAGTATCCTCATCCGGAAGACTGGACGCGTGCACTCCAGTCTCTGCACTGCAGTAGCCGGCCAATTACTCCAATGTCATTTCCTCCAGTCGGCCTGGCTGACGGGTCTATCGCTGACCACAGGTCATACATCATGGAGCTGGATTGATTTAGGGGTCTGGATGTGGAAAGGTTATGTTTACGCTCTGTGATACTGCTCCTGTACTGCTGGAGAAGATGCTGGAAGGTCTGGATTGGCTCAGGCCTGGTCTGCCAGGGGATGCTGATTCACCCCCTCCTCACACACAATCTAGCTGCTTGTTTGTTTGATGAGGGGACCCTCCCTGGCTGCTCAGGGGCAGCTTCTACGCCTCGGCTGGATGAGACTCACACACAGGGATGAGCAGGCTGACAAACGGACCGAAATGGCAGAAACGACACAAACCGCGATGCTACCGACAGACATTCAAACAGCGGACAGACGGACAGACAGACAGAGAGATTGACAGCACAACAGCGAGGCAGACATGGAGACACAGCAGGGAGGCATGGCGCTCAGCAGCCCGTCGTCCCCACACTGAGCACGTTACCCAAGACATTTCCCGGCACAATGTTACCCAAGACAACGGCTCAGCTAGCACAGCGTGGCAGAGCTCGGTGGGTCGGGGGGCCGGCTCGGCCAGAAGAGGCCCACTGGATGGTGCCAGGTTGAGGACGGGATCGGCGCTCGATGGCCCATGTCTTTAAACACAGTGTGCAGCGTTAACAAGCCTAACCTACTTACACAACCCAACCCCACAGTGCTCACTGTAACGTCACCACGTTTTGTAAGCAGAAAAACATACACACTAACACATAGGCACAGCTGATCCTGACATCCCAGGGCGAACACACACACACACACACACACACACAAATACACACACATACGCAAACAAACCTACAGGAACGCTAGGATGGAAACACACAGGGACGGCACAGACGTGGAGAGACATGTCAGTAGACATACCACAGACAGACAGACAGACAGACAGACAGACAGACAGACAGACAGACAGACAGACAGACAGACAGACAGACGCAACAGATTTAGCACTCAACGATTACGTGCACACGCACACACTCACACACACACACACACACACACACACGCACACACACAGCTACCTGAGTCCGTGGCTGAGGGGCAGGTGGGGGCTGAGGCTGAGGCACCTTGGCGAAAAGGGCCAGGGTGGTGGGTCTCTTGGGCCTGTAAGTGTCCATGGCGACCGCGGTAGCTCGACGGACGGGCGGCAGGGCAGCCCTCCTCTTCCTCTTCCCCGTCTCCTCGTCCTCTCCTTCGTCGAGCCGCGGGTCCTGAGCTGGGACTGGGCCCTGGTCCTCGGCCGCCTGTGCCTCCTGCGTTCCGCTCTCTACCTCCTGGTCGTCCCTCTCTCCGCCATGGAGCTCCTCGGCATCGATCAGTTCTATGTGGAGCATCCCCCACGGCCCCTCCCCCTGCTCCTCAGGCTGCTGCTGCCGCCGCCCATCCTCTCTGCTCGCCTCGCTATTGGCCGGCCACAGCGTCACGTTGTCCTGGGAGGTGCCGAGGCGAGCGGGGAGAGGCAGGCAGGGGAGATGGAGGACGAGAGAGAAAGAGAGAGAGAGAGCAAATGGAAGGGATGGATAGAGAGAGCAAGGGGCAAAGAGAGCGGAAAAAAAGGCAGAGAGAGAAAGGGGGAAAGGGAGAGAGCGGCCGAGGTATCAAGGAAAAAAAGAGAGAGCGGAGAGAGGGAGGTTTACAAAGAGATTGCAGAGGGAGAGGGAAAGAGAGCAAACCCAGGGAGAGGCTCGGGTAAGGGGGGGAAAGGGAGGGGGACTAACCAATCACTGCTCAGCATGACATCATCAGCCCATCAGCCTGTGGCTCTCCTCCTGGGAGTTATAGTCTTATAAGCGCTGTTTGTGTGCGCTTGTGCCTGAGTGTGTGTGTGCCTGAATGTGTGTGTGGGCGTGCGTGCGGGCGCGTTCGGTGTATGCGCGCTGGCCAATCTGATTCGATTGTACATAGCCTTCAACAGCGGCGTTAGCTCTTCCTTGACAACAAGCAGACAAAGGCCAAAGGGTGGTTTGCAGCAGACACGTCAACTCATAGATGGTGCACCCCAGCCATCATCCAAATACATTGCAATCTTGTGCGTGAAGCCAGCCTGCCCTCCAAGCAATACATTCATATCAATAAGCAATAGATTCTCAGGACTGCCTGTAGAGCTGGGATGACGCTAAACTATCAGGGGACAAAGCATCAGTCTGTGGATAGGAATGACTTGGCATGCGTGCATGCAGCGGAATAGAGCTAGAGTGGAATGTTGGTGTTAGAATAATTAGGACAGTACATTCACAGCCCTTTTTGACAATTTTGTTGGCAATAATTCAATTATATCACAAGCAGTAACAAGGATATCATAAATAGAAGCAATACATAGTGGAAAGTAAATAATTAAATCAATGAAAAATAAAATACTTGTTAAAATAAAATAAAATAAAATAAATAAATAAAATTAAATCTATTGAATAGTATTACCAAAACGAGCAATTTAAGCATTCACAAGTAATTTAAAATAGCTGGGCTTTGAGAAGAATTATGGCTTTATGGGGGTTGTGGCTTTGTGCCCAGGGAGAGTGGCAGGTGCGCTGGGCATTAGGGAGAGACCTACAAGCCAGGGTTACTTGTCTCCAACAATACACATGTGGACTGTACGAATGGATAGCCACCATGATACACCAGTCCACCAGGCCAGGCTGGGAGTCAGTCATACTGCTGGGGAAACATCGGCACCCAGGAATGACCTTAGTTGAAGAATACTGCCTAATCAGATGAACATGAACATGATTCACTCACATATCCACACACACAGTATAGTACATATACTATAGTACACTGTTAAAATCCCTTTGTCTTTATTTTCATAGTTGTTTGTTAAAGCTGTGGTCAATGTGGTCAAAGTTCAATGTGCCATAGTGAAACATAACAGCAGGGATCAGAGACTCAGGAGGTTGGCTTTTTTTGGCTGTTGTAATTCAAATTCTTGCTCATTTTTGCCCAATTCTCCAGACTTGCACCTTTAAATGCGCTCTATCAACAAAGGACATTTGCATTTTTACCCATGTAGATTGGAGCGTCTATCCTTTGTTTTGCCTGTAAACCAGTGTTGTACTTCCCATGCGTTCTTTCAGGTCACCGTCTCACCTGATGACGGGCGGCAGCGCCACACTCGAGGGTCATCTCAGTGAGCTGGGACAGGTCCTCGTCCTCAAACTCCTCCAGACTCAGGTCATGAGTCAACCTGGGGAGAGAGGACACACACACTTTAGTCGTACACACAGGACCACACGCACAACCACATCCCTGTCAACTCCCCACAAAGACCGTGCACACTTGAACACATATGTTGTATAACAATGTATTTTGTCGGTGACCAATTGGAGGACCATCCCTGCCTCTATGCGGTTCGACTGTTCTTTACCTGGTCATATTGACTGGTTCAGCCAAGCGTTGACCTAGATGGTTCTGCGTGTACAGTACAGCAAGCTAGCGTCTGCACCCCCAGGAGGTACTTATATTCCTGGCACACAATATTGATTTAATCAAAAATCAACCGCAAATGAGGTTTTAACCGTGTAGCATCACCTTTCTTTTCAAACTACGTATCTATTTTCCCCTTAGGTCATATAGTACATACACTGGTGCATGTCAACAATGTTGTATAATGTTTAATGTTATGCAACTGTAACATCAGATGACTGCGGCCTGGCCAGCTGTCCGGGTAGTTCTTGTATTACGTAGGCAGCTGCACGTAACGTTTGGTAGCTTGGCAAAACGATCGAAGCAAAACATTTTCAGAGTAACATACACCTATTAAACACGTAGAACATCCTTTTCTCAACATGGAACAGTAACAACTAGTCTTTTGACCAGAGACCGCAATCTATAACATACCATCCAATGTTCATCCATTTGATGTCTAAACTTGCACGCTTGGTACAAAAGCAACGTATTCTATGAAGAGTTGTCTGAGTAAACTTTCCCCTTGCTCAAAGTGAGCTCTGTGCTGTGCAACGCACGGTGGTCATCCAGAGAAACAGAGTGCAGCAACCGAGGAGAGGCAAAGTGAACGGGTACTGTACCATCGCTCCCACTGGTCCTCCATCCAGCTCTCCCCATCCTCCTGGGACTCCATGCCCAGATGGAGCAGCATGGGCAGGGCAGGACACCGGCCCCTCTCTCGCTGCCTCCGCACGTGGTGACAGCAGGGCTCTCTCTCTCTCTCCGGCCTGGCTCTCCGACGATCAATCCCACGGCCAATTACAGCCACTTCCTGCTCTTAGCACGGCATCACTCACGAGATCTCTCGCTCAGCGCTCTCCTTCCATCACAGTCCGTCTCCTGTTCCCCCTCTCTCAGCCCCACTGTCTTTTTCTCCAGTCAGCACTGGAAACAAAACCTATCTGCTGTGGATTCCAAGTCCAGTTCTCTCCTCTGTCTTTGTTTCCCTCTCGTCTCTCCTTACCAAGAGGCCAAGCAGGGACCAGGCCAGGCCAGAGGCAGAAGAGGGGATCCCAGCCTGTCTCCTTCCCTTTCCCACTGTTTCATCATCTCATCATCATCATCTCTCTCTCTCTCTCTCTCTCTCTCTCTCTCTCTCTCTCTCTCTCTCTCTCTCTCCCCCTCCAGTGGGCCATTAGGACCAGTGCAGTATGTTGATGGGAGGAGTAGACAGAGGGAGAGGAGGATAGAAACACGTGGGAGGTGCAGGCTAGAGGAAGGAGAGACCCACCCTTTAAACGGCCTAAGCCTGGCTAAAGCAGGGCCTGTATATGTAGAGGGATGGAGGGATGGAGGGGAGGAGGGGTGGAGGGATGGAGGGGAGGAGGGGCGGAGGGGGACCAGTGCAGCTCAGGTTACATTGACCTCTTCCTTTTCCTTCCTCATGTCCTTCTCTCTCACAGGCTTAAGTTGCATTTGTTCAGTCCCGAATATTCAACGATATAAAATGACACGAATAGGACCTAAGGTCTAAATCAGACATTTTAATCGATATAATATGTTAGCGTGTTCCGTCTTGTGTTCAATATGTTTGATCCCTCAGCTGAAACACCAGACGCAAACGTTGTAAAACGCAAGACACTAGACAAAACATACAGTGGAGAATGACGTGGTTGTGCTGATCTGTGTCATGACGCAAATAATCAAATTAGTTTTAAACAAAACTGTACGTCAAGTCCTCTTTGTTTTCCAGTTACGCCCAGGGCAATCACCGATGTGCTCGCACCAGAGCTTTCATCGCTGCTTCACATCTGATCCACCACTATAAGTAGATGGTGTGACTATGTATTGATGTGTGTGCAGAATTGTACACAGGTTTTCAAATAAATAAACAACATTCAGGATAAAATATGTAAATAAATACATTTGAACCACTGCTGCCTTGCTGGTCGTTCACAAATCACTGTCCTGACAGGCATTTTACCGATAGGATTGATTTATTTACGCTTTTGTTTGTTTTCTTTTTGTTTTCTTTTATTGTGTATTTGTCTGTGTTCAGTAAAACATTTTCACATACTTCAGGCAGAAAATAATGTTACAAATATTTTATTGGTGAGAAAACATGCCAAACTAATAAGCAATTTGCACTACTGGTATTTATCACAAGATGTCCACTTTAACGAGAAGCTGCTTCTATTTTTGTCTACAATCTTTTCTGTTATTATTTTCACTTTTATCTTTAACTTTTCTCGCTCATAATGCCCCTCAGACAGCACACTGTGTGTTGCTGACACTCTTGCTCAGCGGGCTGGTCAGTGCTGAGTGGCTGAGCTGGCAGGTGAAGGTGTGTCCTGAGAGCCAGCGTGCGGAGGGCAGGCTGAGGAGGCTGCTGAGGGTGTAGGTTCCATCAGGCTGGCGATGGGACTGGCCTGTCTGGACCTCAGTGCCTGTCAAAGAGGCTCCGTCCTCAGACCAGGACACGGTGGCCCCGTCAGGGTAGAAGCCCCGAGCCAGGCAGACCAGGGTGGCACTGTCCCCAGAGAGAGGAGCCTGGACTGGGGCCAACAGCTCCAGACTCGGGGGAGATGCTGGTAGGTTGGCTAAAGGGAAGGACACAAATGAGAAATCAAGCAGAACAACTTTGATGATAAAGAAGGGTTAATGATTGTCACAAGAAATTGTAACGGAGGAATTTTAGTCAATTAGATTCAAATTTAACCCTGCATGCCCATTAAAATTAGTAAATTGTAATTATTAGAAATATTTTTGCAACTGTATCAAGAAAAGAATGACTTATAATGTAAATAATGCAAATATACGTATCCAAATAAATAAAACACAGTTAATGAGACAATGAATAATCCCTGAAAAATTATAATGAATTATTTAATTGTAGGTTATTGATAATGCATGTACTAAAACTTCAAAACAATCTTTTTTTATTATTTTAGCATGAAGATTTTTTTTAGACCTATAATGTATTTTAAGCACAACTGTTATATTGCTATGAATTAGCTAAATGATTTTAACCTTATACATGTATATATACACATAATATTTACAGAAAGCTATATACAATTTCATTGAAAATAAAAAAAGAATATATGAATCATGTCTTTTCTTGGAGTACATAAATCTATTTTGCTTACCTAGCACCAACTCAGTGCCACCACCAAAGTAGGTCGATACACAGTGGTAGATACCAATACAAAAACCTCTTCAGATAATCCTAGTGGTTATGCTTGTTAGCTATGAACCCCAGCAACTCTGTTCTGCTCGAAAATGAAGAATAAAACTCTCCAATAGTTGATTGTTGTTCAGAGAGTCTGTCCCATTGTTTGCTCATCGTGACCGAGGTGACCTTCAGAACGTGAGAGACAGGAGAAGTGTTCCTGTGGCCTTTTATCGCCGCGTGAGGTTTTTGTACGAGGTGTTCATCCACCTCGAACACTGTGTGAGCTACCGTGACCAGCACAGTAATACTGAGCCAGATCCTCAGCCTCTAGGCCGTTGATGTGAAGATACTGGGTGCTTCCTCTAGATCCTGAATAAGTAAACCGACTCGGCAACCTGTCGGCTCTATCGCTTGTGAAAAGCAGGAATGCAGGTCCACTTCCAGGCTTTTGTTGGTACCATGACGCGGTCCAACCATCATCCATGCTGCAAGCAATTTTTACATTGTTCCCAAGGTTTACTGAGATGGACTTTTCCTGGGTGACCACAGCCGCCTGGAGACCTGCAGAGAAGTGTAAAGATGAACCTTAGTCTAGACAAAATGATAGTTAACTAAATATATATACAAATGTTGTTGCACCTGTAAAAAGTATTCGTTGGTATATCTCAGTCAACATGTTACGGTTCTCATTTTCTTTCAACATTAAATATATTTGTTCTTATATTGAACGCTTTGACAAAAGTGTACTCACCAGACAGAGTCAGTAGTAGGACAGTGAGTGAGGCAGGTAAGAGGACCATTGTCACGGTGTACAATGGGAGCAGAACAGATTTAAGAGGGAGAGATTCTTCACACAACTCTATCTGCACCTCAAGGGGTTCTCTACAGATCCTGCTGACTATAAAGAGCGGCTTAAGGGACTGAAACTACCCCACCCATCCTCTGCATCCAGCCAACCGTACGTGTCTCACACACACACACACACACACACACACACACACACACACACACACACACACACACACACACACACACACACACACACACACACACACACACACAAACACAGTCACATCCTAAACAATTTGCATTGAGACAGAACCTGTGCCACAATACAACACATTTTAAGCAGCAATATCAAATTATGTAATACGTTACAAGACTAAGTCTGCTTCCATAAACCTATAGGACTTTGAAACAAGATCAAGAGTGTAGATGATGAATCAATCCTATAATGAACAAGTCACTTCTTTTTGCAGCATCGGTGAGCGTGCAAACAGGTGAGGCATGGTTCTGCTGTTTCTCAGTTCCTCTTTGTCTCCACTTCATTGAACAGCAGATGTTGTCTTAGTTTCTGTGTCCAGGGGAGCTCCCCCTGTCCTCTGAAGCTAAAAGATCTCTGTTCTCTGTAATCCAGGTGTGAGGGCCTCAATGACAGAGAGAATGGAAATGATCAATGTTAGGATGTTGTACACAAGAAGAGCAGCAATGCTATGGTGGCACCCCGTACACACTCGGTATGAACGGTGGTATGCAGAGCAGCGATAAAAGAAAACAGATACATTAAACACGTAACGTAGAATTGGACCAATGACATCATTAGGTGCAGGTTTACTAAAAATCATTTTGACAGGCAGATCATCAATCCAAACCGTTGATATATGCCTTTAATTTGAGTTACTTTGAATGGAGAGTGAGATGAGAGCCTGCACATTCATTCATAATCTAACTAGCGGACTTTGAACTTAGTTCGAGTAGCAGTCAGTTTTGCATTTGAATACTTATCAGGGAAGAAACAAGCAATAGTCTGGTGTCCTTGTCATAACAAAACTTAGAACCAGTTTTACTGCAGTGAAGAACCCTTTGCTCAACAGACAGAGTTGTTTTCATACAAATTCATCCCTGTATCCATTCCAATGAAAAACCACCTGTCTGCCCAAAGATAAACGATGGGCCTTCTATCAGGCCACTGCAATAACAAATCTGATTACAATGTGTGTGACCGTGCGGGGCTGAAATCCCACTACAGTGAACCGTCAGACTTATAATAAGCACGAGTAGAGTGAAGAAGAACTCAACGAACAATTCAATTAAAAATAAACCTCTGTACAATACAAAACAGAGAACAAATAAAATAGCAAATCTGCAAAGCTCATTGAGATGTGGCTTAGAACTGGCTGTACACACTGACCTCTGCTGGGCTGTGTAATATTTGATGACAAATGCAAAGCTGTACTTCATTTTACATTGACTTTTGCTATGCCTGTTTTCATGCATTTATGCTGCAGGGCTGATTGAGTCACAAAGATGGAGGACAAAGATAACCAGCTTTCTTTAACCAGTATTACAAATGATTTAAGTATTATCTGGCTTTTCTTTTGGTAAAATAATACATAATCAATAAGCCATTGCTAAGTTCTCACTTTGTTACTTTGCACTCCAGGAGATGTCTCCCTGCTCTGTGTGGGTCTCAGATAGAAGATCAAATGTGTATTTAGAACATAGAAAACACAATTTTGCCACTAAAGTTTAATTTGTGACATTTAATTATTGAAATAAAGATGTATACTGTATCTTGGAATAATTCTATAAGACCACATCCAGAGAGTGTCTTTAAAGCACAGTCTAACAAACTCTACTAGGTTGGCTGACTGCTATCCTACAACGTGTTCAGATAATCCTCAGATAAATACTTTACAACTCTGACAAAATGCTTTTCTTATGAAGCTGAATTATATACATTACAATAATGAATCAGGGCAGGAAACAAGTGTGAATGCTTCCTTCACATGTCATAACTGGACATTGTATCAGGGCTGTCAAGAGAGGGACTCACAAGAGATGGAACACTTGTTCTGTCTCCATCGAGGTACTGACATGGTTTACATCAATGCATATTAATTACATTTGCTTTGAAATAGTACATCAAAATGGTCAGTGGCAAAATAGTCTTACAGATTTGCCAGTGTTGCAGGCAAAAATAATTGCAATCCTTCCCAATACATCCTTGTAAATCAAAGTAATACAGTCAACAAATAATTTTAAACTATTGTATAGTACAACACATTTCATCCATTAATCAGTAATTGACCCAGCCATTAGAAAGGGCTAAAACAGGAACAAAAAAATAACATTAGAAAATACACTTCCTTGGAAAAACCTCAAAGCTGAGTTAGCCAATTGTTTTCATAAAATAGCACGGAATAGAACACCAGAATCGCAAACCGTGTGACTGGCTTTTATACTAGCACAAAAAGTGGACAAACTGAATCTAATCATCTGATTAGCTTATTCACAAATGTATTCTCATCATCTGCAAATTGAGGTATGAGGTTTTCCCTGGATATGAACCATGGACCAACATTATTTTAAGGAAAAGTAAAGTAAATAATCAGATACCATAATAGAGCTTATTGGCAACATGGCGTTTTTCTGCTTTTGTGGATTGGTTCCACAGCCTGTATATAATCAGTCTTTAATCGACGGGTGCTTGGCCTGGAGTGCGTGTGCAGTCCGTCCAAGCAAGGGAGAAGCTGTTGGGGTTGTTACACGAAAACGTTCACAATACATCACACTACTAGGATTGATGGCTGTAAACGTAGTGAACTATCCGTTTGAAACAAACAAAACACTGCCTTTTCCTCCAAATAACAGACGGGAGACATTTGCACACTCATGTGCAATGGATTCATGTCAGCCACAGCGCTTCAGCCTCAGGCCTTCATCAGAGTTGATTGCTAATGGCCGGTTTGGTTCCCGCAGGAATAAATATTACGACACAGAAAGCTGGGAGTGAAACCGTTTCCTCCACTCTATGATTAGAATTACTCAACAGTCAGCGCCTCATGGCTGGGGCCTTTCTTGCTTTTTGAGAGCTGGCATTTCCCCCATCAACCCCTGCTGGTAAAGCGTGAATATGCTTGTGTTCATTCTGAAGGCCTGCTCGCTAACTAAAAGGACTCTGCCTCGTCTTCCTCCATCTTGTCCTCCTCTTCCTCTTCTTCTATGTCGTCCTCCTCCTCTTCCTCACCCATCTCTAACTCTCCCACCTCTTGTTTATTTTCCTCTTTCTCTGTCAGTGCGGTGCTGGTGCTGGCTGGCTGAGTTTTGAACCTCAGGCTCCTCCGGAGCTCAGAGGGTTGGCCCCTCTTCCTCTGAGCCAGCCCAGGGGATGTGGACTCCGCTGGGTCTGCAGAGATCGGGGGGTGGCCTGAGAAGGTTGGTGATGCGTGTGGTTCGCAGGCTGGGTTGGGGCCTGGGACAGGGGAACTGTGGTCTGGGGTGGTGGCGTCCTCTGGCTCTGGACCGGGAGGCTGTCTGGGCGGAGAGCCTGGAGACATGGCATAGAGAGTTAGCTGTACGCGCCACCACTGCACTGTAGATGTGTAGCTTTGGTGGCTACGCTCATTAATGCAAACAGCAAAACACTAAAACAAAAAACACTAAAAGGCATTATGTTCTGCTATTAGTGTGTGGTGTGTGTGTGTCTGTGTGTGTGTGTGAACAGTGCATACCACAGCAGCTGCTGCTTCCTTGGGAGTCGTCAGTCATCGGAGGCTCTGCTTCCTCCTGGATAGTCGGCACATAAGCCAAGAGACCTGAGACACAAAGCACACCATTTTACCAAGGATGCACATGTGTGGATGATAATAAACTCAAGTTTTGATCTAACCAGTGTGATCCCTAACACGACCACTAGATGTCTCTCTATCACACATAATGAGGCTGACGCCTCTGAAGACAGGTTCCACGGCTCCCCTCAGCTTGGTACCGTGAGGCAGATAACTAGAATCGCAGAGCAAGAGGATGTGTCGTTACCACATGTCCAAAAAGAGCCTTTGCTGGTGTCAGTAGACTGGTTGTAACGCTTTGCTATGCTGTTGGGTTAGCGATGCCAGCCAGAGCTTCGTTTCTGCTGTGTGACATTTGGTTTGGTAGTGTTAGCTACCGTAGCCTAGCCTATATATACTGCAGAGCCCCTAGCAGAAGCTACTGAACAATCTAATATATTATCCCACGGTGTGGCAAAGACACAGCTAGCATGCCTTTATACAAGTTAGCCTATCTTTGTATAAATATCTGGCTACTCTGTTTGAAAATGCCCTGTTTGTTTTCAGGAAACTTTGATATCAGTGGGGAAAACTCAGACAGGGAAAAAGGGACAGGAGGTGTCAGAATCACGTAGCATTTCAGAGCATGGCTACTTGAGGTTATCCCGGGTCACTTCCTGAGTCCCCGGGTCACTTCTTGATTCCCTGAGTCACTTACTGAGTCCCCGGGTCACTTCCTGAGTCCCCGGGTCACTTCTTGATTCCCTGAGTCACTTACTGAGTCCCCGGTAGTGGGAGAGCTGCTGGTAGACCTGCTTCATCCGCTCGATGTTGAGGCGGCTGCCCTCGGCGTGGTTGATCATGGGCATGGGGTAGTCCACCCCCACCACGCAGTTGGCTGCCTTCTGCACCGCCTCGGGTGCGTTCCAGGGCTCGTAGATGTAGTGGTTGGGGTAGTCCTTCAGCTGGGGGAGGTATCGCCTGAGGGGACGCAGGAAACATCGACCATGGCGTGTGTGTGAGGAAACAAACCAGAAACAAATAGCAGTCCTGAGGGGGTGTTTCATGGAAAGTCTTAGCAGTTTTAAGACAGAGCTGCCACGACAAATGCTTTTCTAAGGTAGAAGCACTGAACAGTGTAAAATTCCATAGCTGTGTAGTGTGAAACTGATGTAGTCTCCAGTACTTTAGTGTGTAGTGTGTACCTGATGTATTCTCCAGTGTGTGTATCTGATGTAGTCTCCAGTGCTTTAGGGTTCAGTGTGTACTTGATGTAGTATGCAGGGTTAAGGGTGTAGTGTGTATCTGATGTAGTATGCAGGGTTAAGGGTTTAGTGTGAATCTGATGTAGTATCCAGTGCTTTAGTGTGTATCTGATGTAGTCTCCAGTGCTTTAGGGTTCAGTGTGTATCTGATGTGATATGCAGGGTTAAGGGTTTAGTGTGAATCTGATGTAGTCTCCAGTGCCTTAGTATGTAGTGTGTACCTGATATAGTCTCCGGAGGGGTCGGTCCTTCGTCCAAAGCCCACTGGACAGTAGCAGTGGAAGAACTGCTGGAAGAAGGCACTGCAGGAGAGCCACATCCAGCTGCCCGCGTTCACACTCCAGTCTGCATCCAGCAGCATCTCCTCAAACACCTGGGAAAACACACACACACACACACACACACACACAGACACACACACACACACACACACACACACACACACACACACACAGTCAGCCAATCCGAATCTACAGCTGCTTAAATATCGGTGACCAAGCACCAGGTAGGATAGCGTTGCCACTTAGAAACACCTCTACTGTCTCTCAAGCACACCCCTCCTGATAGTAATCTAAGCTCTGTGGAGGTGATGGTCATCGAGCTTTGTTGTGGCTCAGATCTTTCCTACTCCACCCCATACCTTAGTCTAAGCCCTCACCAAGATAACCATACCTCCCTTATTTTTCACCCTCTGCAATTCAGCCACTCCCCTTCACTGTCAGTCAATCACACTTTCCACTAACCAACAGCCCCCCTCCCCCCCTCTCCCTGTGTGGTTACCCGGACGCCGCTCTCCCAGCTCAGCCACAGGTCCCCGCGGGTGAGGAAGCAGGCCACGGCGTGGCGGGCCAGGTGGTGGATCCAGCCCTCCTGCTTCAGCTGGGTCATGATGGCGTCGATCCAGGGGAAGCCCGTCTTCCCCTCGGCCCACTTGGCCAGCGCCTCCGGGTTCTGGTCCCACGGGATCTGGAAGGGCACGTCGGGGGGGTCAGGAGGCGTTCGGCGACCCCACCCAGAGAGAGAGAGAGAGTGAGAGAGAGGGAGGGCCGCGCTCTCAAAGCGTCGGCGTCTTTCCCTGGATCCGTACTCACTTGCACACAGATGGGGTTCCCCTCCATGCGGTCGAAGTTGGGGTTGTTGGTGGCCGCCGTGTAGAAGAACTCTCTCCACAGCAGCTGGCCGAACAGAGAGAGGGGCGGGCTGCAGCGCTGGCGGAGCTGGTGGGAGAGACCGGGAGACACGGGATCACTGTCCGTCGACAGGAAAGCTGGTGCTAAGCCTCAGCCTGAGACAACATCTCAGCAGACGCCTCTTCACAGGTCAACCAACTGATTACAGACTGAGTTTTCCCGAGGGATCTCTCCGGGAGGGACGGGACCATAATCTCAACTAAGCCATTCCGCTGAGTGGTGTCGCTATAGTTCTGGGACAGCTCCGTCACAGCACTCCCTTTTACCTGTCAGAGCTGCAATACAACACTAGTGTGTGTGTGTGTGTGTGTGTGTGTGTGTGTGTGTGTGTGTGTATCGCCACAGAAGATAAATCAAAGAACGGCCACGCTTCTTTCACCGTGTAATCTAGGATGTTTGCGCGTAATGGAAGTTGTCTGTGTGTGTGTGTGTGTGTGTGTGTGTGGGTGTGTTCGTACCTTCATATAGAGCTCTCGGAGGTTGTAGTAGAAGACGTGACAGGAGAGGCAGCCAAAGCGCAGGTAGGGACTGAGGCCCGTGGGACTGGCAAAGAGGGAACAGGCGTTGATCCTGGGACGCTCGAAATTCGCCACCCATGACTAAACACACACACACACACACACACACACACACAAACTGAACCGGACATCAAAATATACATTTGTCCTCAAGAAAAGCATGACAAAGTCTTAACAAAGTCTCCAACAAAGTCTTGAAGCCACTGGAATGACCCTACGTGAAATTACGCTTCAATTCAAAAGGTTCTTAAAACCTACCTTAATGATGTAATAATAATAATAATAATGTAAGATAACTTGGTGGTGACCTTTCTGTCGAGGTGCTTGTTGAGTCGGTCCAGGGCCTCAGACTCTCCTCCTCTCCAGACGGCTGCACTCAGGCCCTCCGTCTTGAAACCTGAGACAGAGCACAGAGTCAACAGAGGAGTACACAGAGGAGCACACAGAGTAGCACACAGAGGAGCACACAGAAGAGTCCACAGAGGAGTACACAAAGTAAACAGAGGAGTACAGAGAGGCGTCAACAGTGGAGTACACAGAGGAGTAAGCAGAAGAGTACACATACACAGATGAGTACACAGAGTAAACAGAAGAGTACACAGAGTAAACAGAGGGGTACATAGAGGAGTAAACAGAGGAGTACACAGAGTAAACAGAGGAGTACACAGAGGAGTACACAGAGTAAACAGAGGAGTACACAGAGGAGTACACAGAGGAGTACACAAAGGAGTCCACAGAGGAGTCCACAGAGTAAACAGAGGAGTACGTAGAGGAGTACACAGAGGAGTAAGCAGGAGAGTACACATACACAGAGGAGTACACAGAGTAAACAGTAGAGTACACAGAGGAGTACACAGAGTAAACAGAGGGGTACATAGAGGAGCACAGAGAGTAAACAGAGGGGTACATAGAGTAGCACGCAGAGTAAACAGAGGAGTCCACAGAGGCGTCCACAGAGTATAGAGGAGTAAACAGAGGAGTATACAGAAGAGTACAGAGGAGTACACAGAGTATAGAGGAGTACACAGAGGAGTCAACAGAGGATTACACAGCGTAAACAGAGGAGTACACAGAGGGGTCCACAGAGGAGTACACAGAGGAGTACACAGAGGAGTACACAGAGGAGTCAGCAGGAGAGTGATTACACAAAGAAAGGGAGGCTTTATGGTCTTAATAATCCGCTGATCCCACCTCTAGCTTGAGGACTAAAACTACCCTACAATTTGGGGGCTTATCCTCCATCCTACCCTTCATTAAACCAAACCCAATCCCCGACCCTCTTACACAGCATTTCCGCCAGAAGGTAACGGGCTCCACTACTGAGAATATCCCCAGCACAGCAACAGATGACCAGTGAAGGCTCTACAACCCGCAGAACAACATGGAACCCATGGAGTCCTACCCAGTTCTTCTAGCGAGGGCACGCTGTAGTGCTGCTGGTGGTCTTCGGAGACGGGTGTCCGGCAGCGCTCCATCTGCTCCGGGCTGACCGTGGGCAGGGGCCTCCTGGGGAGCTCCAGACGCTGCACTATGGTCTGGAACCGCTTGAAAGTCAGCGGAGGACAGTTGTTGTTCATCTCGATGATCCTGAAGGGGAAACCATTCAAACGACTGCCATAGTAACCCGGTTTCAGTAAACCGAACAGCGGTATTAGATGTGGTTCGGGGTTTTATGGCGTATGGGGATATCTATCTCGTATTACAGAACAGCGGAACACATTCTTTACTTTGATTTAACTTACAGGCTACAGTCTTTACCATTACAGCCAACATAACTTAATTAAATGACTAAAACATTAGTTTTGGTGAACGAATGAAAATGGGTTATGTTTATTTGCAGGCTATAGTGGCATGCAAACTGTTGAAACATAAATATATATTTCTGCAGATCAGAAACGAGTCATTGTGCTCGTTTCTAACTGAGAAGCCATTTCCAAAACACTTGGAAATTGTGTATTTATATTTCTTTATTAAATTCTAAAATAACAAACGAATAAAATAACTAATATGCACGAGTTAAATTAACCCTTTTTCTTGCTTATTTGTTTAACTTGTCATCAAGCCCTCTGCTCTGCTGGTGTGTGAGCTGATCCACCATCCAGTGGGCATGCTGTTTATTTATAGGCTGTCCTGCTGATTCAACCCTTCACTATGTGTGTGGTCAGGGTCCGCTGCTCTTATTGGTGCGTTTCCCGTCGATGCGGTCCGGTCAGGTGGCTCCGTGTGTGCTCCACACACTGAACATGTCTGGCCCACATGTCCAGCTTGTTCCCACCCACCCACAGAAACACAAAGCCCCCCACTCAGAGCCGTCACATGGCCTGTGGTGTGAGCTGCAGTGAGGGTAGCTGGCCACTAGAGGGCAGCACTGTATGACGGCAAGGCGTTGAGGTGGTGAGGTGCAGGGATAAAATCGGTCAGCGTTGGGTATTGACAGCAGAGAGTGAGAGACAGAGGAAACGAAAGAGAGAGACAAAGATGTGGCCTTCCCCTGTTGCGGCGTCTTCGAGTGCTAAGCTGGGGGTGGAGAGTTAGAACAAGCGGCAATCCAGGTTACATAACGATGCCGAGCCCTGGGATCAATGGAGCGTGTTCCTCTCCGATTGGGCCGTTTCAACGCTGACCTCACTCTCCATGAGCGATGTGACGCCCTACATGGCCTTATTTACTTGCCAAAATGATGCTGCTCTACTTTGGTGAGGACCACGGGAGAGCTTAGCTTTCCGTCTGCGACTCAAACCTTGGAAGGTTCCATTTACAGCCTGAACTATGACTATAAAAGTTAATTACAGTGATAAGCTATCAAGGTGACGAGCATCCCCATCTGGGATGGATATGTGGAGGGAGACAGCTGTCAGATGGTGAGCTAGGAGGGTCAGACAGCGAGCTGTCTGTGGACTACAAGTGTTTAATGTCTATTAAATATGTCTATTAAATATCACACAAGAGAAGGGCACGGGGCATACTGCTACATGGATTTCAATTCATTAGTTGACTTTCTGTGCACTACACACATTATATTGACTTGTCACCAAGGCCCAGATCAGTTTTTTTTTGCCGGCAGCACTGCTGTATGTGTTTGGATCCCAGGGCAATATCCATGGGTGGGAAAAGATGTCCAGTAGAAACTATGCAATGTCGCAGCCACCAACCTGTTGCTAACATTGTTCTGCAATGACCGTGGCTTAGAATCGGTCCAGAAGCTCTCGACATAACATAATGACATCAACTCGTTCACACACAGACAATCACATTTTGTAGACAAACCCTGAACCCATAGTATGGACCCTGTTTAACCCTCAATCCAAATTCCTAGCATTTGATTGTTTAGTTGGAGTTGCCAATGTATTGTTTCGTTAAGAGCTGTTAACAGTGACGGTAGCTTAGGCTACTATAATTTTGCCCAGCCTGAGACAAGCTACCGATCACCACAGCGGATGATTGATCAGAGATTGTGCAAAATATCAAAGCGCATAAAACAGACCCCGGAAACTTCCATGAGCTTTGGTTGGAGTAGGTGCCGACCGGACGTTTAGAACACGGTCCTAAACACGAGTCATTATCGTTGGTTGGAGAATGAGCTCTGTGTTGTTCTCTGTGTGTGTAGCGAGGAGGTTGCGCTCACTTGTCCAGGTTGTACAGAGTGTGAGAGTTCCTCACCACCGTCTCCACGTCAAACTCTCGGGCTATCTTGACGATGGCGCCGTCTCTCTCCTTCCCATAAGGCTCCGAGTCATGCTCGAATGTCAGCCGCGTAACGTTCCACTCCTGGACACAGCAGATGGAGAGGGACACAGATGGAAAGACGAAAGGGGGAAAAAAAAAAGAAAAGAAAGAAGACAAACAGCGAGGACTATTTCAACGCGGCGCAAAAATAGGACAGCGATTCAGTGATTGGAGCGATGTGCCGACAGGCTCCTTACAATAACACCTCTAATGGCATACCCTACAGATCACTTTCCAAACGCCTGACAACAACACAGGACTATATGATTTACTGAAAAAAATAAGATAAGATACTAGAATGAACAATATGTCCAGCAGAGAGCAGACAGAGAGCAGAGTGGGATGTGAAAGTCACCATCTGGAGGACTGTTGGCTTGTTGACATCGCTTTAACACTAGTGACACTTCAAATTGAGTCGTCAAAGAATCATTGGCCTAGGACTAATGACAGTCTACATAAAAAAGAAGATAGGCCTGTATGGCTACACGTCTTGTCTGCACCGTCGCAAGCCACAACGTGATCTGTACTCTCATTTCACATTGTATAATTCATTCTGTCAAACAGGGACAGCATACTAAAGAGTGGTGGACTGCACAGAATTCATGGGTGTCGCTTTTGAACATTTCACATGGAATAAGTGGGTTTTCTAGAAAATTGATGGCGTTCCCTCTCTCAGCAGGTTTTCACCGCTCAGAGAAAGATTTGAAATGACAGTATGTTATTCTGTGATACATGGAATCTAAAGGACGGAGATGTGCTTTTTCAGAGTGACCGTCGTGTGAACACATTTTGTCAACACTGTCTGAACTAGAACTTTGGTTGGATCAACTATGTAAGTGTGCTTGTAAGCCAGGTGAACTAGGAGAGGTGATTTGTATTGAAATACAGCTACAAAGAAATGTCTCGATCCGCAAGCCCTTATCCTTATTGCTATCCATGTCATCTTTGTGTCGCTGCTTCTGAGGCCAAGACCCTTAAGTGGATTGCTGTTAAGAAAGAATTAATTCTCCAACGCTCTCTCAAACTATGTCCTCTCCCCTCCATCTTTATAACGGCTATAATGGACCTCTTAAAATGTGATAACCTCTAAACATCCACCAGTAATTGTCTCCCTGACAATTGGTTTGCCAGTAGTGGGAGGATAATGGGCCATTTGGCTCTTCATAAAAAGTGCTGCCAGACACTGTACAAGTTGGGCCATACAAAACACAGCCACGTAATTCAAGCTAAGGAAGGGAAGGAAAATGAATGAGCAAGACCGTGTGAGGGGACCGAATAGAAACGGTTGTGACTCCAGTAGAAGTCCCTGTACCCCAGCAGGGCCGGTAATCATCAGGGCTCTGGTCAATTTGGTGCTCAAAGGATCTCAGTATGCCCCTACAAAATTGAGTGGAAAACAGTTTTTGCTTACATGATTGCGTGGCAGAGGTAATAGTAAAAGGCCTGAAACAAGCTGTTACGAATTATTGTTCCAATCCAATTCATTTCTAATACTCACTCAAATGTTTCATTCCATTTTCCTGTGTCTCTAAATGGCCGTAGAAATAAAATGTGTTTTTCTACAGCAAGAACACCACTGAACAAAAAGATGATGACTGAAGAAAAGGGCTGCTCTGGGCTGTTGGGGCTAATGAGAGGTAGGGAAACTCCCAAACACTAGAAACTATAAATATGATAAACTAAAAAGGCTGATGCCACTGCAATGAATAATAATCGATAGCAAATCAACTTTGTATTTACTCACATTTACATAAAGAGCTAATTTCAGTGAGAACATTGTCTCTGTGAAAATAATGTCAGTTTATGATTAAATTTACCATAATTTTACTGGACCTTAAACACGTTTGTACCATGGAATAAGGTGGGATATCATTAAAAAATGCTTTTCTTGACGTCATCTCCCATTAATTGCTCAACAGTCCCAACAAAAGAATCATGAATCCATACAGCTCCGTGATTGTTTGCCACAGGAAGTCTACACCAGTTATAATTGGAAAAGTCAAACTATAGCTGCGATTTAAAATCCAGTGTTATTTTACAGAGAGCAGACTACCTGGAGCGAGATTATTTGTGTAAGTGAAACAGTTGACCGATTTTGTTGATTTATTATCCTCCTTTGAACTACCCACTGGCAGCATTTCTTTCTCTGTCTCTCGCGGGGTATAGTATACCGAAGCACCAATATTACCCTTTTAAAAGAAATTATACGTTGATTTCTTTTATAATACCTCAAAAAAAAAGCTGCCACCAGTTTGTGTGCTACTGTCACTAACTGAAAGACTTAGTGGCGGCACTGCCACCAGTGTAACATGTTAGTCTGGAGGCCTGGGCGTGTTTCCATGGAAGATGTGCAGTCCAGTGGCTGATGACTCAGTATTTACACGCACCACAAGAGCAGGCCTTCTTGGTCTAACTGACCGAGTATCCCCTACAGGTTTTACACAATGTTGACCTATGAAATTAGTATAGGCAAGTACTGTGCGTAAGTAAAGCTCAGATAGCATAGGCCTGAAAATGTGACCTAAAGGAAGTTGATTACCTTAAAGAGACGAGGGAACACATCAGCAGGTTGTCCCCTAACCACAAACAGCCTGGAGTTCAGCTTCCTCAGACTGCAGTCCAGGTCCTCCAGAGACTCCAGTAGGAACCTGGAGGGCAGAGCCAGAGGATGACCAACCAAGGAACCTACCAACCTGTGGCTGTGATGGTTTTACACAATACAGAAAGCAGAGATACTGGATCTGCGACCACCCCAGCCATCCATCAAACAACCAACCTTACATTCTTATTATTTGAACGGCAACCTGAGGGATGCTATGCAGTTTCTAAAGTACATTTAGATGGGAAATAATTTATAAAAAAACGTCATCCTGTCATAATCTGCTGAAATTACAACGGTTGTAACTTGAATAATAGATCATATCATAAGGCATATCATACTTATCAACTTTACTTCCATTCAGATTATTAACGATACACGAGCATGTAGGCTACAGTACACAACAATAACAACATGTCAAACTCGAACATATGGCCACCCAAAGTAAACACATCACGTGCCACACTGACGTAGGTAGGGTCAAACCATTTTTATTATAATGACTATATTATGCATCATATACTACTGCAAATATCCTTCTGCAAAGTGAAACAATAATACGATAATATTCATTACTAGCCAATATGCATGTTTCACATGCAAACAAACCTCCATCGATTGACTCCTACGTTTGCCGAGCCTGCAAACCAAGGGTCCAAAATATAAACACAGCGCACTGTGTCTGCTCCATTTAGGGCTTCCTGCAAAGCCGGATTATCGTGGAGTCGTAGTCCTTTCCTAAACCAATGCACCGAATTTACAACCATGACTTTACCTCAGTCCATTTTGATAAAATAATCATAGAGAATTTAGACAATACGATAACAAAACTTCAGCTTTTACATCAAGACATAAATGGGCAATGACATAAAGCAATGAATGTAGGCTGAGTTTGAGCAGTCCGAGGAATTTGATACGTAACTGCCCGTGTTACGGTTTCTTTCCGTTTATTGGTTGGATAGTGCCACGTGTTTCCATTATTACAAAAACGAACGTGGTACGCCCCATGTTGTTTACAATGCCCTGTCACGTTTTCCGATGGAAATGGCAGGTCGTAACTTCAGCTCCTGAACGGATATTGAATAATGCCACCCCAAAAACATAGCTTGTCGTTTGCCATTCCAAGTCTAGATAATTGAACTTTATTAATCTAATTTTGATAAGTCGTCAACAATAGTTAAACTTACAAATTCCTGTCGCCAATTGACAATTGAACGTCTCTGTAAAATCTTGGTAAATTTGGAGGATGGGGATTTCAGAATCCTAAATCGATTCAAATTGCCTGGATCCTCCATTCGATTTTTATTTTTCACTGAGCCTCTTTCAACACTGGGTGGTGTAAATGTCTTATCAATGTATGTCACCGTGGACTACCTGTGTTTGTGTGTACGAATATGTCAGACATTTTCGCAGATAGCATGATAAATAATGTCAGATGAATATACATTGTGTCGTGTAAAAAATCATGACAAAATATAATTAACTGATAACTCACTTACTACACTTACTAAAATGTAAATTTAACTAAGCATTAAACTAATATGAAGCATTAATTAGCTGGTCATCCTGAACAGGCTGAAGCCATCTTATTTGAATTAAACAGTTTTAAATAACTACTTTAGATGGAGGTGGAGTGGTATCAAAGGCAGGGGTGTGGTTCCTCTGAAGAAGAGAAGAAAAAGAATGAGGATTTTAATGCATAGCCTATAGGATACTGGACAGACCCTTTTCACAACCAATGAATTTCCCCACTATGGCTCGAGCTTTGTCCAATTTAGCTATTTCATTGGAAACCATGAATGCATTCAGAGTTTCAAAAATTATTTCCGCTATATGATTCCCTGCCAATGACAAGATACAAGATATGTTCCGGACATTATTGTTTCTTTTAAACGTTTTATTTATTTGATGTAAATGACCTCTTGCAGCCCTCACGTCCCACCAGGGGGCCTACGCTGTGGGAATCATTGGCCTGGTGTCCCCATTGTTTACGTGGCATTACCTAGTTCGAGGAGTGAGACACTGTGTAGACTTCAGTCCTCTTTCCTGTGGGTAATGTCATTGATTTCAGAGATCATGGTCTTTGGTACCCCCCACTTTGCTCAGTCATTTGATTTTAAAACAGGCTTCTATTTGAAAAGCATATTTCCAAAGCGCTCCCTGAACACGCTGTGTTCATGGCGGGCTAAGATTAATGACATTGGGCTGCTAGGTGGGAAGCCACATTGACCCTGCTACCTTTGTCTATATCCCTCTATGCCCCTATAGGACGTCATGGATCTGGTACTTGGCTGTTTGGACCGTTCACGATACCATTTGTCCAGTAGAAAAGGTGCATGCTATCATTCTGACACGAGTATGTATCATCCTAAGACTCCTCTCAGCCCACGTGCGGCACTGTGTTCACTACACGGTTAGCCTTCTTGAGTTTTCGTTACAGAACTAAATCTACAAGCATCACGTTAACTACTCCCATGCTCAATATAACATCCTCACTGCAGCCTCACAGGTATGCCACCTCCTTCACTGAAGGCAGAGCACATTCAGTGACCGTGATAAACGAATTGTGACAGAGTCACAGAGTGTGGATACTCTCGTACTCCCATTGAGCTCTGGGACAGGGAAATAAGGGCTTAAGCACGCACAAACCGTTAGAAATGTACACATACTGCTACAAGTCAAAGCCACGCACATGTGCAGTCACTGAAAAGTGCCACTAATTACCACTTACACACAAATACACACCAACGTCAAAATGGCACGCACACACATTTTGGCAGAGAGGTACAGTGGTGATCATGTTCATGGCTTTGAGATTTTCTGTGCGTCAGACCAAGAAGCCAACAAAAGCTTTCTCAGAAATTGGATATATTGCAAGCAAGATCCCCCCGGAGTACAAAAAAAGAAACTACCAGCAGCTCATCTGTGGGCTAGCCACAGCCAGTGTTCTGTTCTAATGTGTGAGCATGCAGTTTGTGGGTGTGTGTGTGTGTATGTGTGCGAGTGCGTGCGTGCGTGTGGAAAAGAGATCTTAGCAGGTGCGGACACAGCAGCATGGGGCTGTCTGTCTCTCTGACCCTATCCCTAGTCATCTGTAACCCACTGTATCAGAACAGCTCTCTTTGGCCACCATACTGGCTCCAGTAGCACGTCTCACCAATGAGCCTTTGTCCATACAGCCACCGTATAGCTTTACCCCCCATAGGGGGCTGACAGCCATACAGTGTGGCCCTCTATTCCTGCTCCACCGCCTCTCATTCCCAGGTTTCCTAATCAGGAGAGATCCGGTGGCCGGGCATGACTCGGTAGATTCCCGCGAGTTTCTCCGCAGCGGGGGGTTTGTGATTAAGCCCGACAGACCCGCGGGCTGCAGCACTGGAACTCTAGCTTGCTTCAAGCCAGCCCTATTACAGGCTGTGGCCAGACAGGGCGACGGAGGACAATAGGTCAGTGTGTTATGGAAGGCCACGGGTGTTTGTATAAGGGGATACATTGCCCGTCTCTCTGGCCTCTGTCTCGGTTACGGGTCCTCCGGACGGACTGAGGGGCTATTGTTTCCCCACGGCAGACTGAATTCAACTTGATCAGAGGAAACGGATAGCGCGGCGTGGCGTTTCAGTGGCGCGCTCGCTGAGAACAAAACAGTACAAAAAAAAAGAAAACACACACAGACCGATCATCAAGAAAGAGTGGGTTTGTTTCCCCAGTCATGCAGCCAGGTTTGAATGTCGAAAGACTCAGACGTCTGAGTGCCAGATATTTGCACAACGGCCGAGTGAACTGCATTAAAACAGCTCCTAGAAAGAACAGCACTCAGCGTCAAATTGAGTTTTTCCAAACAACAGGAAAGACAGTGGAGAAGGTCAGCTCTGTTTTACACAACTCTTTTACTTGGCTGCCCTTGTGGCTCTCATTCAATTTACACTTTTAAGGTAGAAACGGGAGGCTGTTGGCAAGAGAGGTTTATGGTTGTCGTACCTCAACGTCTGCCCCAATAGATTTTTTACTCTCCCCTACTGTCCAGATGGTCTGCTTCTATTAACCAGCCCGCCGGTATGAAATGAAATGAATGGGCCGTTCTGGGGGGAGGGGTGGGGGGTGGGAATGGATGGGTCTGTCTGCAGTTGCCCAGGCACAGGAAGCTTGGGGCTCCACCACCACCGCCTGTCTCCCGGCCCCAGACAGACAGGGTCGGGCCCCCTCCTCAGACGCTCTCTACAGGCCCCACCTAGCCACGCGCCATCTGCTGCTGTCGAGATATGAACACACGCGCACAGACAAGCATGCACACACGTACACACAGCACACACACACACACATACGCACATAGCACAGGCACACACAAACAGCACATACACACACACACACATATACGCACATAGCACAGGCAAACACAAACAGCACATGCACACACACACACACACACACACACATAATATGTGTATGGGTGCAGACTCTCTGTATTGATATTTTTCAAAATAAGCCGTGCAGTTGCCTAAACACTGCCGTTTCAGTAGCCTCATGCCACTTTGCTGTGTTCAGAAGAGAGCCTTTCTTGTGGCTTAAGTTTTACGATGTGATTTGAGTGGGACCTGGGTTTGATGTGCCTTGGACATGCGAGACGCGCTGAACCACCTCCCGCCCATCTCCGACTTGGCAGCTCAGACGAACCACGGGCTTGTCGCTGCTGAGCCTGTGAAGGGCTGCCATGTGCCCACTCTCTGCCAAAAGCTGAGAAGGCCAGCACCGCCTTCAGGACACGACCCAGAGCGTCGACTTCAAACCCCTTCAGTTTCTTTGAGGTGCTGAAGGAGCCAATGGGGTGGAGGCTTCCCTCTGACTGGGGGCCTGTGGTGGAGTAATGTAATGTGAAGGGAAGGAAGCCGTAACCACTGTCAAGGTCGATTAAATAACACCTAGTCTCTGGTAATGGGCTTTTTTCTGTTTGCTATTGATTGTGGAAAAGATTAGTCAGCGTATTCGCATAGCTTTGAAGCAGAATGTTTTGTTAGTGCTATGTTGCAGTGTGGAAATAGGACAAAGGCTGAGAGAACACAAGGACACCGTCTGTGCTTTTTCTGTATTTGCTTGTGGAGAACAAACAACAATACATTTATTTTGTTGCGGATTTATTCAATATCTTTAATCTTGTGAATGTAGATAAATCAGAGAAATGGAGAGGGGAAAATCACGTCATCTCAGTCGATCAGTGCAAATACTAAATCTCCAACATTGCTAAGTATCATACATTTAAAACAATGCTCTGACATTGTATCACGACCAGTCCAGCAAATTGATTTACTGGCCGTTGTTTCACGTATTCAGGCATTTCTCCCCTGTAAAACAAAAATGCAAAAATATGTCGTAAAAACACGGGGCAGCATTGGCCAGATCCCCTCTCCTGAACCACCCGTGTCCTTCCACTGCTAGTATAAATAGCGTAAGAGTCTTCAGTCTGCTCACAGAATGGAGAGCGGTGGAGTACCTGGCATTAACTTTCACAGACAACTGTTGGTTTAAAAATTCTCTAATCTGGTGAGGCGGGGGGGGGGGGGGGGGGGATTGGTTTATATTCAAATTGAAATCATCCGGCAAAAGAAAGCCGATTAGAATGGAAGACATATTCAGATGTTAATGGAGTACATTTGTCTGAGGAGCACTGGTCCGTGTTGCTTGACTCTGCACAAAAATCACAAGTGCTTACTCCAGGCAGAAGATTAATGAGAGAGCATAGTTTAGGAGAGAGAGAGAGAGAGAGAGAGAGAGAGAGAGAGAGAGAGAGAGAGAGAGAGAGAGAGAGAGAGAGAGAGAGAGAAAAAAAAGAGTGTCACAGAGTACAACGAAAGGTGCAAAGTGGGGAATTCATTGTTGTGCTACTACTCTTTTAGAATAGAATCAGGCCGACAGCATGGCCACTCACGGTGCTATCACCTCTCCCTCCGTGTGGAGTCTCATCATAGCAGATATAACACAGGTGCTTCCAACAATAATAACGGGCTTGGTCGGCCTGAAAGGCGGCCATTATCACCAAGAGCCCGTTCATATGCAAATACATAAAAATTATATTATGCAGGGACAAAACAACTGCGTGTGTTCCTTATTTTTTGAGTGACAGCCATATCATTTCCTGCCATGAAAGGGGTATCTCGTGTCCTTTGAATGGAAGTCGAGTAGTGTGTGGCTGTCACAGGGATTGAAAAGGAACTTAGTCGTGCATGAAAATATGAACACGTCCGTCCCGCCGTCTGGACAATAACCCAATTACAGGAGAGAGTGAATATGAAATATCAGACCGAGATAACGCAATGAGGAGGGCCGGCCATAAAGCTAATAATGTGTTTTGCTCAGATCACAAGCAGCCATAAAACATGCATGGCCGATGAATGATTTATGGCATAAATAAAGTGGAGGTGCAGTCTGTGGCGGACCTCGACCGCATCCCACCGTTTGAAATTCTAGCCTGCCCGCTGTCCTTCCCACGGAAACACGGGTCCAATCAAAGTCGCAAATTTCCACCGAGGCGTGCGGACGAGAGCGCCGCTCACCTTCACCGAATCTGAACCGACTCTGATTCGTGAGCGAGAAAACCTTTCCACCCAGACGCTCAATGCAGAGGAGTCGGCGTCGTAGTTAGGAGACAAGGAATAAAGGAACGAAGGGAATGGGATGGATGTGAGGCCAGATAAACAAACACCCCGTAGATGGGGACACATCATAATCCCAGTACCCTTTTTCTCATGCACTCCGCCTGGCGTGTAACCCCATTGGTGCAGGTGGGGGGGGGGGGGGGGGGGGGGGGGGGGGGTCAGAGGGGGCTTCCGCTCTGGCTGCCTGTGCAGGAGCACTGGCCTGCTGGCCCCGGTGGCTGGGAGCAGGGAGGAGCTGTCCTTGGTGCTGAAACAGGCCCACAGAGAGGGAGGGAGGCTCGCCAGCGCTCTGTAACCTCTGCTGAAGGCCGGGACAGTGCAGCTAGACACCACCGAGCCGCCATATCGCACGGAGCAGAGAGCCGCAGTGTGTTGTTCTCCCCACGTCCTCTCTCGACGGATCATTACCGACGGAAACAAGGTCCGGGGTTCCCAGAAGCCTCTCTGTTTAACCCTCGAAACCTGTGTGGAAGGCTTAGCGCCAGCTAACGCCTACTGACAGGCAATAGACGCCGATGCGTACGAGCTCGTGTGTTTGTGCGTGTCTCAGGGCGTGTTTATTGTCTATATAGTCCGACAATAAAGGGTCTCTTCCTCGGCCCCGACCCCCGCTCACACCCCACCCCCACCCACCCCACCCCCAAGCTTCTAATTGACTTAAAGGCAGCCGTACCGGTGGAGAGTCGGCGATATGAGTCAACTACCCGGGGAGCTGACGCTCGCGCTCTAATAAATCACAGTGTTTAAAAAGTGATGGCAGCGCCGCAGCCCGCAAAGAGCGGCCCCACCTCGGCCTTATTTCAATTAGAGGTGCCCCACCCACCCAGATGTCCCCCCCAGGGAGCGTTGGAGGCGGTGGCGTGGCGTTGTTCCGTGGCCAGGCCCCAGCCAGTCAGCATGTCCCCTGGCCTCCCTGGATGGGAGATTGGGTATTCATTTGCATTAGTATGGGGTGACTGGGAACGCGGCACAGGCTCACACCGGCGGACGGGTCATTAATCTGACTCTGATTCTCCGCTCGTGCTCTCTCTCTCTCTCTCTCTCTCTCTCTCTCTCTCTCTCTGGCTCTCTAATTCTCTCCTCGGCTTCTACCCCATTTAAAAAACTCTCTTCCCTCCTGTTTTCTCTGGAACACCTCCTGCCCCGACCACCTCCCCTTTCGCCTCGCTCCGAAGTTCTTCCTTTTTCTCCCTCTCTCTCTCTCCCTCCCTCACTCTTTCTCTCACCCCTTCTTCCACCCCTGCAATTCTTTTTTTCTTCTCCTATTCTGTGTCCTCCGCCCTCACTTTCAGAATCTCTCTTAGTCTCTCACTTTCTCTCTCTCTCTCTCGCTCTCTGTCTCTCTCCGCCATGCGGGGAACAAAACTAGATTCATGGCTCTACTTAAAGCTTCATCCCGGAGAAAAAGTTGGCCGCCGGTCTCATCAGGGGGCAGGAGCAAAAAGGAGGACGCCGGGTCCCAGTCTGTTCTCGGAGAATTAAGAACCCACTTTAAGACTTTGTCGCTGGGCATTTTTCACCGTAAGCTAACTTCATGAGAATTACGCTTTGACACGACCCTTAAGAGAGGCCGCGGTCCATAGCACAAAATTCCCCCGCAGCTTTGAAGCCCCTTATATTACATGCCCAAATAACCAACACCTTAACCGACAACAGAGAGCTACGCCCTGAGAACACCATTACATAGATCTGGTCGTAGTCCCCCTTTAGCTGGTGAAAGAGAAAGAACCAGACTTGATAAACGATACAGAGGCCTATCGTGTACAACATGAGGGAAGCAGGCACCACAGGTACCTGGAGTGTCTGTGTGTGTGAGTGTGTGTGTGTGTGTGTGTGTGTGTGTGTGTGTGTGTGTGTGTGTGCGTGCGTGCGTGCGTGCGTGTGTGTGTTGCAGGGGGTACTCCACACTCTCCCGTGTGTATGCGATCGTGGGTGTGCGCGTGTGGGGGTATGTGTGTGTGTGTGTGTGTGTGTGTGTGTGTGTGTGTGTGTGTGGTCGCCTGCATCTTGAAGTGGGCTCCCAGGGTATGTGAGAGAGTTAAAAATGGTAAAAATAGTCTGGCTTGGCTGAGGCGCTGAATGCCTTTCCTCCCGCTGAATGGAGCGGCAATCAGGCCTGACATTGTGCCGCTTTTCATGTCGCCAGCCAACAGCTGCTCACTGCCTCTCCTCTCTTCTCCGACATCGAATCGCCGTGCCCGCCAATCCGAGGGTGCGGAGGGGTCTTAGGGGTGCAGAGCCATTCGTACCGCTGTGTTGCATCTCATAGGCATAGCTAGGAGAAGAAACGGCACACAAAACGTGTCGAGTCATAACGTGTCGGAGGTGTTCATGTGCCCCCTGCTGTTTCTGGCAACTTCTTCGCCATTCCGATCTGGCTCAACGCCTTGCTCAGTAAATGACTATAGGATGACTGACAGCTTATGTTTTGTAATGTGTATTACCGATCAGTCCTCCTCTGCCCCTATCACGGGGTAAGGCTGGCAGGAATCCTAGACTCAGACTGCCAGTCTGGACCAGGTCTCCACAGTGGTAACCATAGGTTACGTTCCGCAGAGGGCTGGTGGCCATGTTCATTTAATTTCTACCGCATGCAACAGAAGCGACAGCAAAAACAAAAGCGATGTTTCTCCGTCACTCCGTGTCCTTGATTCTCCCCCAGGCCACGCCAGCTCATTTCCACTTCTGTGGAATCGGAGCCCACCAGCTCTCCCAGGACGCGGCACACAAAAACAGGCCGCCGACGTGCACACACGCACGCACGCCGACACACACACACACACACACACACACACACACACACACACACACACACACACACACACACACACAAGCACATGCGCACGGCAATTGCCTCCGACGGTTTTGTTGTTGTCAAATAAATCCTGTGATCCCGGCGGTACTTCAGAGTGGGGAGAGTCTCTTCCCTCTGTTTTCTCCTGCCGACAGCGCGGGTTTCAGACAATCTCATTTCACCACACCCAGGTAGGAAGCTGGAGTTAGGAAACTACATTTTGCTGAGCCGTCAGAGATCAAAACTCTAGTCATAACAGTGTTTATCAATGGCCTCCTGGGCAATTGAGTTTTTGTTTGGGGGGGGGGGAGTGCGCTGAAAGAATTGAGGCATCAGTGGGAGGAGAGAGTTTCCCTCCGCATATAGAAGTTACTCTTTGTTGTGTGCATC
>JAPMUY010002780.1:207500-227103 GCA_026901105.3 Galaxias olidus
ACACCCGTCAATATCTGAATGAATGCCTGCAGACAGGTCTAAACATTATTGTCCCGTCACGAACATCCCAGGAAAGTAACTGAACTCCTCTGTTCTGTGCTGCTCGGCTGAGAAGTCGTCGTCCCCCCCCCACCCCACCCCACCCCACCCCTTTCTCCTCCTGGGTTCTTAATTACTCCGCAGCCCTGGCAGCTCAAAGTGTAGCCCATCCCCTATCCCTGGCGCGTTAAAGCCTAATGATTTGCATTTGTAATCATTTATCCGGTCATTTGCTAGAGTAAATGCAAGCAGCAATTTGCTTTTCTTGCTCCATTGTTCCCGTTTATTGCAGCTGCTGTGCGGCGGGGGCTCTGCGTGTCCCGTGCTCGTGAGCCGGTGCGAGAAGGAGAGAGATAGCGTGCGTGCGCGTGTGTGAGTGTGTGTGTGTGTGTGTGTGTGTGTGTGTGTGTGTGTTTGATTAATGCAGCCTGTTAAAGTGTTGAGCAAGGGGAAATTATACCGCTGCTTATGGCCAGGTTTCCTCCATCTGCTTCTAAAGCTGGTGTGTTCTCAGCACCTATTCATCGCCATGACGGCGCATCGTTCCAGGAGGAGCACGTCTTCTGTCGGAGTCGCTGGTCCTGCGGCGCGTCTCTCATCGAAGGTCGGGTGTCCAGAGTCGACGGAGAGGGTCGCGTTCTCTTCTTCATCACGCTCGTGTTCGTGTCTGAACAGCAATCAGTCTGTCACACACAAGTAAAAGCAGCATAAATGTCATTGACTCCGTCCTTGTCCTTGATAAGGAAAAACACCAGCGTGCTCTGAAAAGTGATAACAGTTACTTTGACAAGATGTTTGATCAGTTAGATAAGGTTTTGATAGCAGTCACTGAAGCCGACAGCAGTGACATTGAGGCGATGACAATACAATGAACTTTATTTCAAGAAACATGTCTAGCCTGGTTTTTTTCTCTCTATTGATGACAACAGAAAAAAAACCTGATGAATATCTGAGCTACTGACGCCAAATACGAGCTGATCAGAATGAACAAAAAAAAACATGTCCCACCCAGCGCTGTCTTTAGGAATCCCAGGGACCTGTTATTCATATTATACGCAGATCCTATGGAGCCCCCTGAAGCGGGGCTGGCTAGCTGGGATAACTCTACCTGTTGTCTTCCCGAGTAAGGCTCTCGTTCAAAAATGAACACCACCGCTAAAAATGTCCGCATATGAAACACGCTCACCTAAACAGAAATCATTTCAAGACAGAAGCTTTGCCAAAATCTACTTCCCCATCTTGTATTCTCTTTCATCTCTCCTTCCTCTCATCCATATTCCCGGCCTTCCCTCCTCCTTGGAATGCTCAGGGTCTCGGAGAGCAGACAGTGCAACGTTTCCCTCCGCTCTCATTTGTCCTTCAACGACATCAGAGTTAATTATTCCCGGCCCCTCCCCCTCTTGCCCCTCTTTCTCGCAGGCAGGAGGGAAGGTGGGAACCTGCCTGGAAGCTGCTCAATAATTAAAAACGTCAAACTTTCTCCAGCAAGAGAAAGAGAGCGAGCGGTAGAAAGAAGAGAGAGACGCATAGACAAAGGTTAAGAGAGAGAAAGAAAGAGAGAGAGAGAAAGAAAGAGGGAGAGAGAAGGGGTGAGGGGGGAGAGCACAAACTGAGGTGAAAAATAGAGACAGGGAGAGAAAAAGAACCACAGAGAGGTAGAGGGGTGGGGGGGGGGGGGGTGTAAAGGTGTGGGCACACCCGCTGAGCTAGATAGAGAAACGGAGAGAGCGGGGCAGAGGAGAAGGGGAGCGAGACAGGCCGTAGATCCATTAGTCTGCTGCCTTATTAACACGCTGGTTCATTAATCATCATTAACACCGGGCCGAGACACACACTAAGGAGACTATCCAGGCATGGACTAGTACACCTGCCGGCGAGCCCCGTCAATTCACACGCACACACCCACACACACACACACACACACACACACACACACGCACCTACGCTCACGCAGACCGACAGACAGACAGGACGGCCCTTAATCTCCCTCTACTTTAGAACTCTCTCTCAACCTCTCCGCCCTTCCCTCTCCGCTCCTACCTGCAGTGCTGTCCCCCAGGTCCGCTCCGCTCCGCCATGCTCGGCTGGCTGGGTTTGCCTGGAGCTTATCCCTCTGCATCAGAACGGTGATTTAATCTCTCTCATTCCTTTCCCACTTCTCTTCTCCACACACACACACACACACACACACACACACACACACACACACACACACACACACACACACACGCACACACCCCGTGGGCCGTTACCCTCAGGCTGCAGACCCCATCAGCAGTTGGGACTGCGGTTGGCTTTACCTAATTCCCTTTTATCTCAGTGTGTTCTATCCAACTTCCCTTTCAATCAAAATGGGCGCTCAGGCGTAAGGAAATGACTGCCTGCTACGGCCCCGCTGCTGTCCCAGCAAGACGGCTATGTGTGCTGGCTTGACGCTTATTCAGGAGTTCCTGCATGTACCGTCCGTGTGTGTGCATTATGCATCGTGTATGGGTACAGTAAGTCTTTTCAGGCCGTGTATATGTGCAGCATCTATGGCGTGTACGCTCGTATACGGGATTGGACTTCCCCCACCCAGCACCACCATGGTTAGCTGCCCTAATGTATCCTTCAGGACGTGATCTCTCTGCCAGGCTACTCCCCATCAACCCTAATACGGACAGACTGGGCAGATGGAGGCTTGTGAAAACCACAGGGGCTACAGGATGGAGAGGAGACCGGACTCGCATGCACGGACACAAAAGCACCAGGGGGAAGGATGATAGGAAAACTGCATTTTTGGATCATTGGAAAAACAAAAAGGGATGTGTTGTTTTTTTTTAAAGCAGCCAGTAAACCTGAGACACTATTATATATAAAATGTCATGTCACATGAATAATCATAAACAAAACAGCGTTTTATTTAAAGTTTACTACCTGCTTACTTGCTGCAAATCCATGTAAATTGTTTCTTTATACAAAAAATATACATATACTAAATACACTGTATATATACTATGTACATACCATACATACTATATATCAATGACACCAAATCCAGGTGTAAATGGTTTGCATGTATCAAATGTAGAATATACTTTACTTGTATCTATCAATGACAAATGGCTAAAGCATATGCACAGGTTTCACATGCACACCTGGCTTAACCACGTGCATTTGTAGTTTTTGTTTTGTTACTACAGTAAGTCGTATTTTTGGTTCTGTTAAGAGTTGCCTCTGTTTGGTTTCCTCTGTCTGAACCCCTACTGCTCACGTTGGCTTTGTAGACGTTAGCGCAGCACCTTGCACCACTTTCATGTACCAGTCCATGCCACAGCCTTTCTCTGACTCCCAGGCAATAAAGTCAGAATTGCTAATGGATTGAATAAGAACATCTTCGTCTCCATCACACTATGGCGGGAGCGATGAAGACAGCACACACTCCCCTGTCCTCCATCCCATCCCCCCTCGCTCTCCGCTCGCCTGTCTTCCTGTGGCTGATCATTGGTCTGGAACTGCAAGCCAAGAACGGGCCGCGGCGGTCAAGGTTGTCCTGCTTTCTTCCCGCTAGCAGATGTCTGCAGACACGACGGATGACTTGATTCGGTGTAATTGGAATGAGTCTGCGAGCAAGCCAGCCAGCTTATCAGTCCGTAGGTAAAGCAGGAACATCTGGGCATCTGTGGGAGTCTGAAGGCTGAAATGTTGGGTTTGGATCAGAAAGGATGTTTGGGATTCCTAAAATGGATGCTTTCGGAAACGACGGCAATGCGAAGCCATAAGAAGTGAGAATCAGACCTGCTTCAAAGATAAACACTAAACGTACTGTACATGGTAAATGCATTGATACAGTTTAGACTGCAGGCCATGAGGTAGAAGTTGGTATGACGAGGTATCCAACCGTATTCCGTGTGTTAATCATGACTGGCTTAGTGCTGTAAGTGGTGGTATGCAAATGGTGCTGAAGATCATTAACGTTTACCTTGGGCTGCTTAGAAATTCAAGTAAGTAAGTTAAGGTGAGTGGAATATAAAATAGTTTTTTAATAGCGGTAGGAACTCATTACTCCCTGATTAAATCCACATCTACACAGTCATCTAGTAATGATGAGGGAAGAGTCGCTAATTGGTTCCTGAAAAAAAAAAAAAAAAAGCCAACCGAAAGTCCCAAATGCATAATTTTCCCTAGTTCAGGGATTGACGGCTACTTGGCACATTTACCTCACACGCTTTTTGAACGGAAGGCATCGGGGTACAAAATGATGAGTGGTAAGGAGATTGTATTGACATTTCCACTTAGAGGGGAGGTTTAATTAAACATCCCGTGGGATTTAAAAGCGAGGGGGATCCATTTCTGTTTCCAATTAACCTTGTGGAGGGACTGAACATGCTCGCTTTCCGCCGGGCCCTCACTATTCCTGTCAGCTCTCTGAGGCACCTGCCGGGAAATATGATTTGGGGTCCAGACGGGATAGCATTACCATGGGCCGGTTCCTCAGTGCCATCTATGGCGTCGCACGGTTCATATTTAATGTATTTCTGTGGCGATGTCCTTGCGGAGCCCATCCCCTTCAGACGCCAGCTAAACGGTCTTATAGATGAGCGGCGTTGCAGTCGTATAATTAGGGGACGGATGGAGGTGAGATTTGGCAAAGGGCCATTATGTATTATATTTAGTAAACAAGTGGGTGATTCTAATTGGCTTCATTAAATGGGTGTGGACAAGGCGTGCTGAAACAAGGAAAGTCACCATTTGGCAGATGGTATTTAGCTGCGGGACCAAAATAATCTGATATGACAGCCGGTGGGAACCACTACAGGGGAGAAACAGCAAAACATTGCACATAAATCTCACACTTTCTGGGGAGGCTAGTGAATTGGTCCAAATGAACTCCCAGAACTTTGAAATGACTGGTAAACGGTCGAATACACGAGGTGCAGAATGTAGCCCCTCCGTTCTGTCCTCTACACCTGGAGTGGGCTTACGCAGCCATGGTTGAGAACGCCACAGAAGGAAGAGGCTCCCAGACACTCTGGGAATAGCAGTGGTCCCAACATTCTGAGCCAGCGTTGATACAACATGTCTACATGAATCCAAATGCATGCAGAGGACCTTTAATTGAGTTTCTGTGTACACGCATGTGTGCGTGTGTGCGTGTGTGTCCATGATTGTGTAAACATAGGTTCATAGCACGGAAATCCTACCCAACGTGAACACTGACCGATCCATTCTCCTCCTTCCCCCTTCCTTTCTTTTCGTGCACCCTCACAGATTCCTTTCAGCACACCAAGTGGGCTGCTCGATTACTCTTTAGCTGAGCTATGCTGAGGACACAACCCTGAATATCTCTAGGCATGTGAAGTCCTTCACTTCTCCTTTAGACATTATTCAAACAAGGCTCAGGGAACTCATGCGAGGGTAAACGGTTTGACCTACCAAGGTGCCAGAAACTACAACGGAATCCTACAAGCTCCTCATTGAAGATCGGCTCACGTTTGACGTAGCGTTTGATGAAGCTAATGACACACACACACACACAGTACAGTATAGTCCACTTGGAATTGGTTTCATTGAAGGCTTCAGGCACGCCGTGACATTCATCCCCTTTGAGTGTCCTAAAACATATCTTCATTGAATCCCATTGGTTGTGCATTTGCCCAGTCTCATTTCAGAACACTTTACAGCTTGATTACTTTTCACACTGAGGCGTTTGGTGTTCCAGAACGTTCTATTAAGAACAAATAAAGAATCTGCAAACGTTGTGTTATTTGGTCACGCATAGAGTCCCTTTAATCTGTCTTTTGACCTCAATTATTTTAGTATTTATCAACAAAAAAAAAGGTGTTGTTTTATATGTGGTTTATGTTGTGGTGCATAAAAAAACTGGCACAGCCTGGCACCTTCCTTAATGATCAAATCATTGTGCTGTTCAGCTCTGTATTGGATTCTCATTTACTGTATTCTAGACCAGGGAGAGAGGGGGGCTGGACCCAGAGGAGAGGAATGAGTTTGCTCCAATTGCTCGTTGCCTGGTCCCCTCGCTCCCTCGCTCCCTCCTTTCTTGCAGGTAATGATCTGCTCTGATGGACTTTCTCTCCGTCTCAGCTCCTCCTCTCCCCACTGGGCGAAGGTTTTCTTTCCCCTCCTCTCCCCCACCCCTCTCTTCACGTTGCCCCTCTTTCCCGGCTGTCCCTCGGCAGCTCTTTCTCCTCGCTCATCTCTTTCCACCTTGTCTGTCGGGATCAGAGCTATCTTTAGGGCACGACGGCTACTTGAGATCACAGCTAGGCCCGGTCCCCGAAAAGCCCTCACCGTGGTCCAGCCATCCCTGAATGTTAGCGGCATCTCTCCTCTATCCTGTTTGACACCAGGACTGGCCCGGCAGCCACACTCCACTCTCTCCACCTGCAGCGAGCTGGCTGCACTTCAACCCCCCCCCCCCCCCCCCGTTTTTCTGCCCACTTCCTCTCTTTGTTCTACGGCTCTCATCCACTCCTTCTCCGCGTGTCCTCCACTGCTCCCACACGCTGTTCTTCCTGTCTACCTTTGTGTGTTGTCCGCATGAGACCTCACACTCCTTCTCGCCGGAAGAACGCGCCCCCTCCCCCCTTCAGCTCCATCAATGTGAGAATCTGTCGGATATCCTGTCGTACAGTTTGAAACCACTGCTACTTCTCTTTGAGAACTACTTCTATGACTGCTCCATGAGAACACCTCCTGCTCCCCGACCCCCACACATACACACAGTGAGAGCAGTGAATAACTGAGAGTTTATAACAGTGTATATACCCTGTATTTACTACGTATGTGTTACTCATCTGTACTTTTTATAACACAACGTTGCTCAGTTCAGCTGCACTGCTTTTGCTTAAATTGTATTGCTCTTGTACTCTAAGTATAGGTTTTATGTGAGCTTATTTGATCCTTTACTCATACTACCATGGAACATTGCGGAGCTGATAGGTTCACGTCTTTGTCATCATATGGTACTGCACTGTGTTGTACTGACATATGACAACAACAAAAAACGAACTTTGAACTTTCCTCCCCTCTTTCAAACTTTCTGAAATAATGTGAGGAGGTACGGGGGGGCAGGGGTGGGGGGGGTAGTGAAAGGGATCTGGAAGTACAGTAGAATATGAATAATTGAATGGGGCAGGTTTAGAGGCTGTAAGCCGGCTTCCACAGCAGGAGATTACAGAGACGGGATGGAGCCGGGAGGGGGATTAGGATGGATGGATTGCTCGAAGGAGGGTTTGGAGATGCTGTGCTGCAATATGGAGGAGGAATTGGGCAACCCAATTAGGATGCGTGATTGGATGCAGAGGAGACTTGAGGTCAACTCAACTGGGACCGACACACACACACACACACACACACACACACACACACAGACTATTTTCTCGAGAGACATGACTGGCCGCCTTCCTACAGGTGCCCGGGCTGTCCGTCGAGGAAAAGGCTGAGGGAAATGTCCATCGGCTGTTTACATTCACTCAACATATAGATGTTCGTTGGCCATTTATGATGTTATATAAAATGCACACACCGGCTCCAATCCCTTCCAGAAAACCTTCACATTTTTATAAGAACAATTTAATTTCCTCCAACACTCTTCTTCACTGTCAGTACAATCATAAAACCAAGTCCACCTAGTCTGTCCTTTCTGCTAAGTTATACGTTTCATTCAATAGACTATAGAAATCCTGAGGGTTTAGGCCAGCTTCCACTAGCTAGATGAATCATGTTCTGTAAAAAAACATTTTGACCCTGCATTTATTCAGACACAAGGGTAAAACATGCGGCTAGGGGGCAGGGCCAGGAGGCCCGCGGCCACTGAACACGTTGGCTTCAAGGAAAAGGCTGAAATAACGACACTGTTCTAGAGTGGAGTAACGCTGAGCCAACATAGTGCAACTAAGAATGACTCATCATCTGTGGAGGGAGGGCAACCCAAAACTACAAGCACAGGACCCACATGTCACAAGGACACGGGTTGGGATAAATATAGCTGTGCTTACAAGTCAATGTGGTCAGGTCCCCACTGCGCGAACAAATGTTTGAAATCATTGTAATGAATATAAATGAACACAAACAAAACATACATTCCTATTCATTTCAATAATATGGATTGATGGGGTTGTCCTCGTAAGGTCCAAGTTTAATTTGGCGTCTTTTTTTTCTGCTTAAGAAAACAGCAGTCAGCAGTTGGATTGTCCTCTCCTTCTCATAGTGCTGACTGCCAGAGCCCCTCGCCCGTCCATTCAAGACCAATCTCCATTTGATCCGGAGTTGCTGATGTGGAAATGTTTCTAGCCTTGTTGAACAGTAATCAAGTCTGTTTTTGTTTTGTTCCGGGGGCATGGTCTGGTGTGCTTCTCCATCTATTTCAAATGAGCCGCGAGACTTAGAATTCCCTCAGCAGAGCACCTCGTCTTGGCTGAAGGTTACTTTTTGGATTTGCATCTTTATTCAACTTTATTGGAGCAGGGGATATAGTGTCAGCTGCATTCAATCTAAAGCCACTCAGTATGTCTATGACGACCACTTTCAGTGGGGGAGATGTCGTTTTAAGATTTTTGGTTTGTCTGTCTCACAGTCTTTGTATTTAATTGGCATTGACACAAAAAATTTAAATAAACACAGAATTATTTTTCTTCTATTTATTTTTTTTAAATACAAACTAAAGGTAAGTATTTTCTAGGATGTTCTTGTTACTACCACAAAAAATTTGAGATTTGGGTGAAGACATTGAGCACTGCTTTCTAAGCACCCTCCTCTCTCTCTCCCTCTCTATACCACACACACGCACGCGTGCGAATACAGTCCAGCTCTGTGAGCTGCTGCTGCACGCGGCTATTAACCGATAAAGCACTGACTGTGTGGACTGCGCACAATGGGGCTAAAGCAAGTGATAACACGCATATCTCTGGACGGATTTTGTTCCTGTGTTTTCGTAAACTTCAAATGTAACTAAATTCAGTCACCAGTTATACCCACTTGTGAAAACCAAGGACCTATATATGACGCACGTATACCGCCTTCTGTAGGTCCTGTTTGGTTGTGTCGAGAGCACGGTAGATCCTCAATACCATGTCTTCAGCGAAAACATCGGATTTTGGCTACAACGTTTCTAGGATCTTTCACTTCGATCCTCATATTTTTCCCTTGACCTGCCCGACATGAATCTGCGAGGTAAGAAATAATTAGTGCATGGACAATTTGTTTATACTTCAGTTTACAATATTTGAAATATCCGTATTAAACATTGAACGCTATAAATGGAGCTGATACCCTAGTTGCAAATGACGGTCCTATGCGTCGGTTTTTAATTCAGCCAAATCTGTAGGATAGCCCTAAAAAAGAGCGTGTTTTGTTGCACTGCGGTAAATCAGATGTCGGCGCGCTGTCGTCGATTGTTCCATGTCACATCCATCTGGTGCGTAGCAGACCTGGCTTTGCTCGAGAGTCGAGACAGAACTGGCCGGGTCTCTACAGGTGCCTGCGCTGCCCGTCACGAAGGAGGCTGAGGGAAATGGCCATCAGCAGATTTCTTACGCCCTGCATTATAACTGTTAGTTCGCCGTTTATGAATCTATTTTAAATCGTCTCTGCATGGATAGTCAACCAAGTTTTATTTTTATTTTTATATTTTAATAGGCCTATCTTTATTTTTACAAATTATTGTAGATTAGTCGACACTAATCCAAATTTCTATAGATTAAAATAATAAAAACGAAATGCTTATAAATTATGAATAAAGTTACGTTGTAGAAAGTTAGTGTGCTGTAACAGCATAATGCTTTCCTTAACATCGGTTCCGTAACATTATTATAAGCTTTAACTTTAGCAAAATGATGACTTGAACTATTAATGAAAAAAGGGTATAAAGTGATCGTACATTGGCACTTAAACTTTAATTTTGCTTGTGAGCAAAGATTTACACGGTTGAATGAGCTTCTTGTTAAATTGATGATTGGCTTTTTGTGTTTTACTGGACTGCATTAAATTTAAGACGTATTCTAACTGGTATGCAAACTTCAAAATAAAACGTAGGTATTATTGGCTCAGGAATATTAGTTTTTTTCTTTTTTTGCAGAGACGTTAACTTGAGATAATATGAGTTCCATAGGGAAAACGGTGTAGCATGGGGCAGGGCTTAAAAAAAGTGTATATAGGAGCGACTTGATCTATAGGTGGTGACAGCATTCATTTGCTCATGGTTGTTTGTGCTTTTGACAGATCTACATTTGATCATGCGTTCTGTTAGTTATGAGTCATGCACATCTGTCACGTCTGTCTCTTCCTCCAGGTCCTGAGCTCTAGTGTGGTCTAGATGAGGTTGGCCAGCCATGCACTGCTCCTGGAAGGCTGTGGTCCTGCTAGCCCTGGCCTCCATAGCCATCCAGTACACGGCCATACGCACCTTCACTGCCAAACCCTTCCAGCTCTGCCCAGGGGTTCTGCCCAACAGTCTGCCGCAAAACTGCAGCTTAGCGCTGGTGCCGCAGGATCAGGGGCTGGAGGGTTACGACCGCAACTGTGACGACCTCTCCTCCTCCTCCTCCTCCTCCTACTTGACTCCCTCTTACAACGCGACCAGGAGGACTCACATCCTGATCTTGGCCACCACGCGCAGCGGCTCCTCCTTCCTGGGCCAGCTGTTCAACCAGCATCCCGACATCTTCTACCTGTTCGAGCCGCTGTACCACGTGCAGACGGCGCTGCTGCCGCGCCTGGTGCACAGCTTCAACGCCGCCGAGCGCCGGGTGATGCTGGGCGCCGCCCGGGACCTGCTGCGCTCGCTCTACCACTGTCACCTCTACTTCCTGGAGAGCTACATCAAGCCCCCGCCGGCCCACCACAACACGGACAAGCTGTTCCGCCGCGGCGCCAGCCGGGCACTGTGCTCGCCGCCCGCCTGCGACGCCTTCGCCGCCGACGAGGGCGAGTGCGTGCGGAAGTGCGGCGAGCTCAACATGACGCTGGCCACGGAGGCGTGCCGGGACAAGCGGCACGTGGCCATCAAAACCGTGCGGGTGCCGGAGGTCAGCGACCTCAAGGCTCTGGTGGAGGACCCCAGGCTCAATCTGAAGGTGGGCCCCGCTGCGCACTCCGCCGTGTTGTCTCACAGTGGCATGCTGTCTGTTGTCTAAGCCCGGGAGCCCTTAAGGTATCAAGGTGTGCGGCATGTGAACAGGTTGATTTTCATTTTGCATTTCAATACGTAGAGGTTGTCATGCTTCCTGTGCATTCCTTTCATTATGTTCGCTCGAAAGATCACCGGGGACTGGTGCAAAATTCTCATGATCAAATTCCGCGATAATATTCTTCATACATATTTTAGACAGGGAGGGATGGGGGGAAAAGGAGGGGGGTAGAGAAGAATGGGAGAGATGAAAGAAGAAAAAGGAGGGGGCTCAGAGGAAGTGTGAAGACGGAGTGCAGGGAGGAAGACATCGTAGAGATAAAAGGCAGGCCATAAAAAGAGTAAAGGAGGGCTGAGAAACGAGACCAAAAAAAGAAAGAAAAGGAAGGTGCAATTAAACTGAAGCAAACTAGACACAATATTCTGACACAATGTAAAACGAACCTTGGGCCGACCAACCACTCGCTGAGCAGAGCAAATGATTGACGTGGCCCCCTTGGTGAACGTTGACTTACCCTCCCCATGTCTATCCGTTGCTGGCTTCCAGGTGGTCCAGTTGGTGAGGGACCCCCGGGGGATTCTGGCCTCTCGGATCGAGACGTTCCGGGACACGTACCGCCTGTGGCGGGTGTGGAGGGCCACGGGCCGGCGGCCCTACAGCCTGAACCTGGGCCAGCTCAACACCGTGTGTGAGGATTTCCTCAGCTCCGTGTCCGCCGGCCTGGCCCGGCCCGCCTGGCTCCGGGGACGCTACATGCTCCTCAGGTGGGTGGAGGACAACCACAGCTTCCATTGAAGTGACAACCGTTGGCTCCGTAAGGGTTGAAAAATCATTTCGGCAGGTCACTGGTAACATCGACCTTAAAGAAACAACGATGGCGTTCTGTTGTGTAGCTCAGTAGATTGAATGTTGTGGTCGTTTTCCCACTCCTGCTAGGTACGAGGACCTGGCCAGGAACCCCTTGCAGAAAACCAGGGAGCTGTACGACTACTTGGGCCTACCTCTGGAGCGCAGCGTGGAGGACTGGCTCCTGAACAACACCCGGGGGAGCAGCGACCCCTCGGCCAAACACAAGTACGCCACCGTCCGGGACTCGGCCGCCAACGCCGAGAGCTGGCGGCAGAAGCTGTCCTACGAGATCGTGGACTACACACAGACCGTGTGCCGGCCGGTGCTGAAGCTGCTGGGCTACAAGTCGGTCGCGTCGGTGGACGAGCTCAAGAACCTGTCGCTGTCCCTCGTCCAGGAGAAAACCTTTCTGCCCTTTTCGTAGCAGTGCACTAGCAGTCAATCGTCGGATGGTTGGCGTAATCATTGGCGCACAACTTATTTTTTGATATATTTATACTGCTGCCTTAATTCCACGGAGAGATTTGCACTATGCCTCTGGAACTCTGGAGAGAATCCTTTGGGGGAACATGTGGACATTCAGATCAGCACAAGACGCATTCATAGAGGAAGCACGCTGTTTTGACTTGATTATGCTTTGAAAGAATGATTGGGCTTCAGTTGTCATTTTAAAGGGACAATCATTTCGTTTTACAGGCATTGTTAAGGTTATTTCTACATTCCATTCTAAATGATGGGTAATTAAGTCTTAAAGGGATGGATACTGTCAACTTTAAATTATGTTTTAAACGTATAGTTAGCGAGTATCCTTGACTTGCGAACTTGGCATCATCTTCTAAAAGGTTATTTTATTCCAGTATGCTGGATGTTGCATCGACAAACGTGAATGTTGACAATAGACGTGGCTGAAAACCTTGGCACCCCTAACACTTTGTAGAGGTGCCAATCAATTTGGTAGCCCATTTTCTTTGCAAAACTAGAAAATAATAGTATTCTGTACATTCTTCTCTTACAAATTTCCTTTCAAAACTGGGACTATTGTGTTTATCTGCAAATGACAACCTCCCCATTGAAATTGTCAAGGGTGCTGATAGTTTTGGCCATGACTATTGTGACACAGTTATATGTGGTCAAGCATCTGTTGATGTACTTGGCTTTGATAAAGCTGGCATATTTAATTGTACTGGATGATTAGCAAGTGTGCAATAAATAAGTGAATGTGACAGTAAATGTAGATATCTAAGTGTACATTAAATGATATGTCTGTTTGGGTGAATATAATTAAAGGAGACAAATACACTGAAACATTGGCTTTCCCAGTTAGCTCTATAATAATTTAGCGTTAAAGTACCGAGACTCAGATGGCATTGGAAGAAACTAGTGCAACAAATTGAGGTCGATCAAATTGTGCTCCCCTCAAGTAGCATAAGTCATTCGGAGGTCTCCGTGTCCTTATCTGGCCAAATAGATGGTAATTTGTTCAGGGGAAATGTGTCAAGCCCATATGGCGAATCTGATGAGCTTCCTGTCTAATGCCGACGCCCCTCGGATCCGAGTCCTCCTTCGCCTTTACCGAGATATTCTCTAATTATCGGATACTTCCAACCAGCCAGAAACTCTCCACTCTGAAGTACACAGCTCCGACTGCAGCTGATGACTAAGCAGGAAAGGATTATACATATGTAATCTGAATTCGGTAATGAAAAGCGCCACTTTGTCCCTTTTGACATTGTTCCTGGTCCATCTTTCCTGTTGAGAACAGAGATGGATTGGGCTACTTACCATATTTACTCCGCATGTATTAAAAAGCAGAAATCCAGGGATGTTTTTTCTTCTTCGTGTATTTTAGGTAGTAAACTTGCTTAAGAAAAAAAACTGAAAGGCTGCGTCTCCGAAATATGATTTAAAGCTTTACTCTTCATTCTGGTCTTCATAATCTACTCTCTAATGACGAGAAAAAAACGGTTTTTAAAATACAGTCATTTTTATTTATAGAATACAGCATCATCAGTTTTGCAAAAATAGTTCTATAATAGACAAAATCTACTTGGTCTTAAAAGTCCAGTTTTGCAGTAACAGATTTTCCAAGACGTAATTAACTAGCAGAGAAAATTGTGCAGAAGAAAAGAGCGGAAGGGCACCAAGAAAAAGCAAAATGAAAAAAAAAAAGGCATAAACATAAAAAAAGACTTGTAAGAAGAGAAGTCACACAGTAGCAAAAGAAATGTTGCGCTGGGAAAATACAACTCGGGGCATGCAACGTGTACAAAGAGGGAAACAAGTGTGTTTGTCTTTTTCATACACTTCAAATTAAAATGGAAACTCGGTGACAAGCAGTAACAGAAAAAGCAAACATAAGCAAACCAACAAACTAACCAAAATGAAAAGAGTTTGTCGTTTTTACAACCACACTTTTTAAACGGACAACTTGGTAATACATGGCAGCTACTGTAAACAATATGGAGTGGAATGGTTAGAGTCCCACAGTGGAGTGTTTTTTTTCCCCTCCACTCTTTAGCCTGCTGAACAAATCTAGGCAGACATCACGCTGACCAAGCACACGCACTACACCCCCACTGAGGAATCGGTTCTGAGAGAAACAAGCAGGTGCCGTGTGCAGGCGAGCCTAGCCCTCAAACTGCTAAAGTCAGTGGTAACTAGAAGAAGCACTGTCTATCTAATGCATATAGGCACGTTCATGTACATTGCGGGAATAATAAAGTGTAGGCAAGTGGACAAGCCGGCCCTTGACATGGCTGTGAACTGGTGTCTGCTAGTACGGCTCAGAGCTCTGGAATGACTTTACAGCGTGTTTTCATACAAAAACGATGGACCAGCAACCTTATCGACTTTATATGCAATGACAGGGTTAAGCGACCATATCTTAACCGAGAAGCCCACCTCCATCTTGTCAGTCTGTGATAAAGAAAAAAAGATATAGCAAAAGAGTTGCGGTTCAAGTGGTCCTGTTGTGTTTAGAGCCAGGCTATGATCAAATCAAGAACAACTTCGGGTGGTCTTTATCAAATATCCAGACCGTTCACAGAAAGCCCCTGGCCACAGCCACAGCTCTCTCTCTATATATATATATGTGTTTTTTTCTCCTCCATCACTCATCTTTAACACTTAGTGAAATCATTCCAACACACCAACCATGCCGTTCCACTGAATGACCGCAGGGCTCGGCAAAAAGCACTGCAGTCCATAAGAGAACATGGCTGAAAATAACTACGCCATTCTGCTGCTCAAATGTCATTGCAGATTTTTATCATGAGAAATCAGCAAGTTTACTTTTGCCCCTTTTTTGAAAAAAACAGAGCATTATAATAAAGCCCCGAACATAGTTTTCCTTTCCAGACCACCCCCCCCCCCCCCCCCCCCCACACACACACACACACCCCACATTTCCACTGCACTCAAATTACATTATCTTCACTTCTCTCTCTTATCCCCCCCCTCTACTTTTGCACACAATGGCAGTACCTTGGCAGTGAGTTCAGTCTTCATCTTCCTGCCTGTGTCTGCTGTGTACGCTAGGCTACTTGTCATTATCTTTAGCCAAAAACCTCCTCCTTAATTCTCCTTAAGTGCCGTAATCGGATGTATCCCAAACACACACAGCAAATTGAATCAGCACGCGTCACACTCACTCTCACACACACACACACACACACACACACACACACACACACACACACACACACACACACACACACACACACACAGCACTGTTATCAGTCCATTAGTCAGATTTGTCCTTCTTCTTCGTTGTTACTTTACTGGCCACCGCCGACCCCACCGCGCCCACGCCGCCCGTCACCACGGAGACGCTGCCCTTGACCAATCCCACGCCGGCGGCCGGGACGCTGGTGACGGCCGTCTTGGTGAGCTGGTAGCTCTTGCAGCCCACCCAGGCCACGCCTCCCAGCGTGGCGCCCACCGCCCCCTTGGTGATGTTGAAGAGGCCGCCGCCCACGCGCCAGATCACGCCCGCCTCCGTCTTGGGGTGGTCCTTCTCCAGGTCTGAAAGGGAGAGAGGGAGGGTGGACGCACAACATACATGAAACACCATTAACATCGGCGGGGCAGAATGCGAATATCTTCACAATATGTCTCTGTTCAGACACTGCAGCCCCCAGCCGACGTCCTGGTCCCAGATCTTAATCAGCACGGGGAATGACTTTGCACACGGTGGGCTCGGCTAGGTAGCGCATCCCCGGACTCAATCCCACTGTCAGTCTGAGTCTGTCTCTCTCTCTCTCCTTTCCCTTCCCACTGTACTCCGGGGTGACAGATATTCATCCAAAAAAAAACGAAAAAGAAAGCCAGCTCGGTATTTGGAGGGTGATGATCCGCGTCAAAATGATCGGGCTTCAACGTTACACAAATTCCGTGATATTGCTTTTCTGTTTTCCCCGTTTTTTTTTTTTTTTTTTGGGGGGGGGTGATTCAGATTCTTGAACATTCATTTATTTTCTTTATGCCATAGCAGCGTTGTTGTTCCAATTCATCTTATTCATAGACAAATCCAGGATGATGCAGTTGAATTGTATCTCGTTCCTTTTTATTTAACATGAATCTATTAATAATGGCTTGACGTGGTTAAAAATGTCTAGATTCTGGGCTACTGTACACCCAGCGATATTTCAGCGGGAGACAGAGCGTGGACTGAAAGAGGTAGTAAGAAGACATGGCTTTCATAGGAGCCTATTTCAAGACTTTTACAAAAGGCGTCTCCATCCATTACGTTAGCAAAATAAAAGGCTTGATATTTTAACATGTTCCCCCGTGCCTCTCCACATGAACGTGTTGTTGCCGTTTTTTGTATTTTACGCTGCCGTCTGTTCTTGCGTCTTTGTTTACCGTGTCGGGACACATAGGTGCTCAGAGCGTCTGCAAACAACTCCGCTAAGCTGCCTGCCTGTCAACAACAAACATCCCTCAGACGAGTACACGTGTACCCTGATTCATATCAGGCTCTCTCTCCATGGATCAATGGCAAACAGGATTTTAGCAAAGGACGGACCCATATCTCCCCCTTTCTCTCCATGCGTCCATCCCTCTCTCCCTCTTTCGTGTACTCTCTCTCCCATCACTCGTGGTCCCTGTCTGTCTCTCCTCTGTCACCCACTCTGGCTCTCTCCTAAGGATCGATGGATGGAGTATTTTGAACAGGTCAGACAGGGAGAGATGAGTTGTGACGCTGCGCTCAGGTCAATAGACGGCCAAACAATTGCCAACACAAGGCCGGTAGACAATGTGCGTGCGTGCGTGAGTGCGTGTGTGTTCAAGGTGCCACGTTTTTCAGTAAAAAAAAAACGAAACATTTGGTTCTCCACCCACGGTTGGGTTTGCAAACGAGAACAGCGGGAAGTTCCGTTCGGAAAAATAAAGTCATTTTGGGTGGTTAATCTGCGCTCGCAAAATACAAGTCTGCCATCTGGGAATATTTTGGAACAGGCGTTGACTAAAGTAGCAAGAAACAGAAAAAAAAGTTGATCAATACCAACGTGACTTTCTGAAAGCTTGACACATGCGGGCATGCCAGTGAAATCACAGTGAGCATGATCGTGCATATACGCTGACATAATTCCAAAAAAACCCTGGCTGGATTGGTGAAAGTATAGTCGGCATAACAATTCCAACCTTCTGAATTTGAGCACATTTTCTGTACCAGTTTAGACAGATACAATTAGATAATCAAAGCTATGGGGGGGGGGGGGGGTTCATTGGCAAAGCTTTTCATCTCTATTCAGCTGAAAGTGAATTGGGATTTCGACACATGGTTAAAAAGCTTGAGTGGCGTTTTGGTGTCCCATCCCATGATGCACCTCTGGAACACAGTCATTCCTGAGCTCTATGGAGCGACACGTGGGGTCACTGAAAATGAAATGTCCAAAAACACTACGTAGCTCTCACTAGACACTGGTGGACCTTCAAGGCAACTGAAGGTTACCTGACAGTCCGCTGTATTTTCAACTGGGAGATGAAAAGTACAGTATTAAAAACATGCCCCCTGTATGAGAGCCACACAAGAACACACCTAGCGGATGTGACGCAGCCTATATTTCACACATTTCTTTGTCTAAAGGAGTGGGCCACACTTGATCTTTAGAAAGGGATGTTGTGGATTTAGTCTCGCGTCGGTATAAATAAACAAAAGCCAGAAATTCGCAGAACCGTGGCTTCTTGAACCGTTGCACCCCTACTGTGTGTTGTGTGTGTGTGTGTGTGTGTGTGTGTGTGTGTGTGTGCGTCAGCCTCTCCGCGGTGCGGTGCTAATCAGAGAGGTCCTCGGCAAGACAGCAGGGCTGAGGCGAGGTGATGAGTGAAACAGTTGTGATCTCACACTCCTCCGGAACATATCATCTCTCCCCACCTCCCTCCCTCCCTCCCGCCTTCCCTCACTCTCCTTATCCCCCTCCCCCATTCCAACTCTCACTGCCTTTCCCCCACCCCTTCCTTCCTTCTCTCTCCCTCCGTCCCTCCCTACCTCCCTGCTGAGTGGAGGTGATGACTGAAGTGCTTGTGAGCTCACACTCTCCCGGTCCCCGTCCCAGCCGCAGTGCAATTAAAAGCTGGCTGCTAGCGCCGTCACATGCCGAGTGGTAATTACGCGCCTCTCTCTCTCTCTCTCTCTCTCTCTCTCTCTCTCTCTCTCTCTCTCTCTCTCTCTCTCTCTCTCTCTCTCTCTCTCTCTCTCTCTCTCTCTCTCTCTCTCTCTCTCTCTCTCTCTCTCTCTCTCTCTCTCTCTCTCTCTCTCTCTCTCTCTCTCTCTCTCTCTCTCTCTCTCTCTCTCTCTCTCTCTCTCTCTCCCCATCCCCCTGCCTGTCTACGGATGCTCCCAAGGCCAGCCGGCGGCACCTAGACAGCGCGGCGCGGCTTATTGATGGGGTTTCTTTGCGTGGCCCATCCCACCACCGCCCGGGAACAGGGAGGACGGAGACGTGGGATCATCTCGACTTCGGCAGCGATCGTACAGCCCCGAAAAACAATTGGCTTATTATGAGGCAAGGGTGCGCACACTCGCAAACACAGTTGCACACAGTTACACACACACACACACACACACACACACACACACACACACACACACACACACACACACACACACACAGATAAGGACCCTCCATCAGCAGTAATGTGTGCAGACTGCCAGTGAGCAGGCCTGCCAGTGAGCTCTGCTGACAGCCTGTGACTATGGATTAGACCAAGCCTTTCTATTTGGGCCTTGAGAAAGCTGACACACACAGCCACCGGTGTGAGCGGGTGTTCTATGGGTCCAAGAGGGCAAACGTCCCGCGGGGGTGAGAGAGAGAGAAAAAAAAACGCACCGAGGCGGCGAGCCGATACGCAACGAAAACTCCAAATGACCTCCGTGAGCTCGTCTGTGAAATACTTAAATTACAAACTTTTGGGCATTTTTTTTTTTTTGTAGCGAAGGCAGGGAGTCTTTGAAGCTTCCCAGGGAAGAATTTGATTATCAGCCACGGGGGTGGCCTGTCTCTGCACCACCTGGCCACATGCCTACTCCGGGCTCCAGAGCGTCGTGCACGCAGCTAAGGCGGCCGCGCGTCGGGAGGTGC
>JAPMUY010002785.1:0-7500 GCA_026901105.3 Galaxias olidus
AACATGTGAAATGACCTAGAGCGTTCTTCTTTGTTTTTGTTCACTAGTGTCGGTATGTAACATCATATGACACAATGCACAATCATACGAACAATCGTTATGCTTCAAGAAGACATAAACCTGTCTATTTATAATGATTAAACACGGTCAAAGAATAATGTTACATCCAAACTGGAGATGAACATGCAAGCCTTTACCGGAAAAAAAGTCAAAAAAAGAAGAAAAACAGCCACACTTTAAAAACATGACTCATCACATTGAGAGGCTAAATCACTCTATTTAGCGAGCCTAATTCCCTTTCCTCCTTTCCCCCACCTCGAGCTAAGTACCTCAGCCTCCTCCGTGTCTCCTTCTACATGCAGGGTGTTGGGTGTCACTAAGAGCACTTTGCTGGTCCTGGGACCTAGCAGCAGCAGCAGGAGCCAGGAGAGAGCCGGCTCGGTACAAGCCCCAGCAGCAGATGCCCCGGCCGCCCCCATCCGGAGAGGGAGAGAGAGAGAGAGAGAGAGAGAGAGAGAGAGAGAGAGAGAGAGAGAGAGAGAGAGAGAGAGAGAGAGGAGAGCCCTGTTGTGGCCAGGTCATTGATTGGAAGTAATGGAAGTGGATTAGGGCTGATAATGCATGATGTAATTGTCAGAGGAGTTTAATTATCGGCTTATTACATGTGGGACTGCAGGCTCCACGCACTCACGTCCATTTGCACTCCGTGTGAAGTCTGTGCAAAAGAAAGATGTATAGTATGTGTGTATGCATGTGCATCACGGCGCTGTGGATTATAGTCAACACTTTAGTTTGGAGAGGGAGATGTTAGCTGTTACGAAATAAATAAAATAACATCATGCTGTGGAAGGCTGATTTATTCATTCTTCAAAAGGGCCAAAGGTAGCTGTGACAAAATTGGTTAGACTATATTTAATCCAGTTAATATTAGACTTCAGGCATAAAAATAATTATTCTTTCTAAACTTACATCATTATTCATAGACTAATACCTGTTCCTCCTAGATCCTGTAATTATTATTAAGGAAGCCTAATAATCTACTTTTGCGGAGGAAATCAAGAGTATTCAGGTTATTTTTCGTATGTTTAATGAAGTCTGAAGAATTTATTCAGAATGAATCATAACACAAGCGTTGACTGAGGAGAGGACGTATAACTCGTTTGTCAGTGGGCCCTCCGATGCCAACCTCTACTTAAGATGAGAGCATCACTCAAGGACAGAATAATCATACCCCAGCCACAAAATGGACGCCAATGTGTGGCACCCACCTGGGGGATGCCAATGCAGTGGCAGTGTGTGGCCTATTCTGGACTCATACATTAACCATGAATGGTAAATGTGATAGATGAATTGGTCACATTATCACCCAGCCTAGTGCCCAGGTCTCACTTGCAAAAAAGATGTTTTTAATCTCAACGTGATTTTTCTTGGTTAAATGAAAGGTTTAATAAAATAACGTAATAATGCACAGGCCTTTTCCTAACACCTTTCACCACCGTGCTATTCAAAGTTTTGACCCGCGGAACTGTCAGGGCACAGAGCTGGGGGTGATTGCGCGACGCGACTCACAGGTTCCCTGCCGTTGGTCTCCTTGACGTTGACAGGAGCGCGAGGGTCCCACTTAATCCTCAATCTTCTCTCATGGCGTACCGTCCCTACGTCCCTCCAGGCCGTGCTGAACCCCCCCTAATGGTGGCCTTCTCGCATGTCTGAGTGCCCACGCTACACTGAGCAATGCTTTTGAATTACCTGCCACGATGGACCCACAACAGAAACACATATCATATCTTTTCTCAGGCAAAATGCTCAGGTCAGACACAGAGGTGTAAAATATACCTTGTGTCGTTTCGTTTGACAGTTGTCCTTTACCAGCTATAGGAAAGAGGTCGTCATGTAAATGTTGTGGATCTCTACCACATGTTTGCGCGGTGGCGTGTGTGTGTCTCTGTGTGTGTGTGTGTGTGTGTGTTTCAGTGTGTATGTGTCTGTGTGTGTGTGTGTGTGTGTGTGTGTGTGTGTGTGTGTGTGTGTGTGTGTGTGTGTGTGTGTGTGTGTGTGTGCTGTTGTTGATACATTAGTTATTGGGAGTTTTTATGGATGCAGGTCCTTTTACGCTCGGGTCACAACATGCATTACCCTACCACAGATCCACGGAGTATCTCATGAACGTGTTGCTGAGTACCATTCCCCCCTTAGGCAAACATCTTCTAGAACCTCATCCGCTCTCTTGAGCTGGAAAGTCTGAATCTTTGGCTCCAATTACCCCAGTAAGCCTTTACCTGGTATAACGATGAATAAAAAGGTCCACTATTATTCATCCAACACAAGCTGCAGGGACCTGGCTTAGGACTGACAGACGTTAATACAGACATGTGAAGCTAGTTATGAACAGCAAGGTAGGAGTTCATACGTTTTAATGCTTTCATGTATGGCATCTTAGCCAGGAGCTATAAGGTATCAAAGGCTAGGTAAACATCTAGGAGAGAAAAAAAAAACAAGAAAGATAAAAACAGAGAAAACGAGAGACACGGGGAGACAGACGGGGGGAGAGAGAGATGAGAAAAAGAGAGTTAGAGAGGGGGGGGGGGAGGAGAAAGTCAGAGAGAGAGAGATGAGAGGTGACCCATGTGCACTTGTTAACTAGACTCGCCACTCAGTTTGTGTCTCATGGTGAGTAATTGTGCCAAGCGCCAGAACCAACTGCAAATCCCCACGGGGCTGCATGTGTAGGAATCCCTCATTGGACAACAGCTTACTCTGCTGTTTACAGCCTCGGCCTAAACAGCCCCCACTGATTCACAGTCTTCCGCCGCTCAGGAGGAGCGTGTCTGCCCGCGCCCAGCCGCCCCTGCTCAGGCCAGGCTTTACCCTGGGCACAGCCCCCTAAATCAACCCCATTAATCATGTTTCTGTTTAGGGGGGTTTTTTGAGTGAGGAAAGAGAGAGGGAGAGAGAGAAAGAGAGAGGGGGGTGGAGAGAGAGAGAGAGAGAGAGAGAGAGAGAAAGAGAGAGAGAGAGAGAGAGAGAGAGAGAGATAGAGACAGAGAGAGAGAGAGAAAGAGAGGGAGAGAGATGAGGGAAAGTGGGATGATGAGGAGGCAGCGGTTGGGAAATCTCCTGGTGTCCGCCCATGTCGGGAGCTGCATTAATGAGAGTCATGCAGCGAACAGAAGCTGAGGCCGGGTTGTAATGGAGCCCTCCTGGAATTGATGGGGTTGTTTGCAAAGGGGAGAAACAGGACACCTCTGATCTCCCACACACATCACAGGGAATAGCACACCGGCTCTGGCTACTGTGTGTGGCTGCCTATGTAACATCAAGCTGGGAAAGGGGGGAGGGGGTTTGGCAGAGGCCCAATTCCATATTATGCACAGAGCATACTGGCATGTACTTTCAGTGTTTGTCTCTTTTTTTTTTGGTTTAAGAATTCACAAGGGTATACACTCTGACATAAATGCACTCACACATGATCGCACACGCATACAGATGCAGTAACCACACACACGCGAAAATATACTGTGGCACGAAGCAAAACATTTACATTGGGTTGTCAGGCGAACATTAGTTTGGAGATTTACACCATCCCTATTTGCAGCATTTAGCAATTAGAGGAAATGCTCATCTCAAATATGGAACAGCAAACACTGGCAGTTATCTTTTTATAATCTCATGCATGGAAATGAGTGTTTGATCCCTCCCCCCCTCACCATGCAAATGAGAATTTCAATTAACCGCGAAAAAATGCTGGGACTTGGCAGAGCGTTGCCGTGGTCTTTTGTGTCCTCCATCAACAGAAAATAAATGATGAATGCGTAAATAGCATTTCACATTGGAGATAATTATGGTGCTGGAGGAGAGCGCATCCTTTAACATGCAAATGCACCACTTTGTTTCCTTTTTGCAAAGATCAATCATAATTGGGCAGGTACACAGATTCACAGGGGTAATTTGATGACCTATTTTATTTTTGGATCACGCACCCTGAATACCATCTCCCCGCTTCTCGGCTCTCCTGTGTGCACTCCACAGTGTGTGCTCCGCATTCACTGCCTTCAGTCAGGGGAGAAAAACAGCGTCGGATTATCAAAGGCTCTCTTTCCTCGTGTCAGAGCGTGCCGTGGCACATCATTTTGTTCTTCTCGTGCGGTGCTCACTAGAGAACCTCAATGAAACATTCCCCAATAGGTTTCTTTTTCGAACCCCCCCCCCCCCCCCCCCCCCCCACATAAGAAAGTTCAAACAACGTCGCGTTCGTGCAACCCCTCCATATGAGACCCAGTGTAAGTATGTCTGCAAATCAAACCAGGCCGACGAACCACAGCGCACGCTGAACTTCCCTTGTTTTCTCTGAGGCCTTCACCTGAGAGTGCGGGAGCGGGCCTGTGCAACACCGACTCATAAAGAAAACCTCCAACAACACAACCACATGCGCGCTCCCCCGTCATAGGGAGCCACCTAACCCACACCCATCATCTGAGAGTGCGGGAGCGGGCCTCGCGCGGCCAGGCTCACTCCCTGTGCAACACCGACTCATAAAGAAAACCTCCAACAACACAACCAAGAGTCAACGCGACACGCGTTCAGTAAGTCACGTCGCGTTGACGCCGACTCTGCGTGCCGCGCGCTCGTACGCGTCGGGTCCGTGGCAGCGGCTCGCTCTCCGGGCGACCCCCTCCAGCGGCTCAGAGCGAGGCTCCGTCCGACGGGCTCGGCGGCTGGCTCCTCCTCCCTGCTCCCTGCTCGTCTGTTGGTGTGAATCAGGGGGCTCCTCGGCTCTCGTCTGGCCTGATGTAAGTTGCCTTCTCTGCCCTCTTCCCCCTCCCAGTGGGGTTTGTGAGCTCACAGCGGCGGCCTCTAATGTAATCCCCCTGCACTCGGGGGAGACGGGGCAAAGCTCTTATAGATCAGAGAGGAGGAGGGTAGGGGGAGGGGGGGTTAGACAAAATGGTTGGTGGGGCCGTGGAGTTGTTTCCACCGTGGTCGAGACGATTCACGCGGGCTCGCTGTGCACCGTGTGTTGGTGTGTGTGCGCGCGTAAACGCACGTTCTCTCGTGTCTCCCCTTCTTTCGTTCACTTTCACACAGGGACACACGTTTTAATGTCAAATGCAAAAGTATGCGTATACCACCGCAGTCTTTATAATTGCAAAATTAACATGTCTCAGAAATGTTGGAGTCAATGCATCAACATAATGTAAATACAGTGTGTCACATATTGAATTTCTTTGTGTGTTTGCGTGTGTGTCCATGCATGTATTGTATGTGTGTATATGTGTATATGCACATGTGTACAGTGGGTACTGGGACAGAGGTGAGCGTAGACACCTCTGACAGCCAGGATATGTGTTTACCAGTGGACTTCCAATGTACTGGGGGCTAATTCAGCCATAGCCTCTGAACACTCACCAGTATCAATCTCCTCTGACCTGGCCAAGAGCCTCTCGTTCCCTCAGGAAGTGACTCTCTCTGCCTCCATTCCCAGCTCCTCCCCTCCTACTCGCTCTCTCTCTCTCTGTCTGTCTCTCTCTCTCTCTTTCTCTCTATCTCTGTCTCTCTCTCTCTCTCTCTCTCTCTCTCTCTCTCTCTCTCTCTCTCTCTCTCTTTCATATACGGCCTTAATTCCTCATCCCCTCCTCCTAGCGTCATTCTCCTTCATTCCTCTCCACATATCTCTCCCACTCGCTCTCCTTCCCATTCCACCCCCCCCCCCCCCCCCAAACTCTTCCCCCTTCCCTCCATCTCTCTTCCTCTGCTATCTGACCTCATCCCTCCTCTAAATCTCTCCCCTGTCAAGCGGAGAAACAAGAAACGCAGAAGTTGTGAACTTGTGAGGAGCGAGATCAATAAAGCAAGGACAGGCTGAGCGATCTGCCCAGAGACAATACATTTGGTGCCTGCGACGGACCGGGGGGGTTGGGGGTTATAAATCCTACCTGCCGGCGAGCCGAAGAGGCAAAGAATCTGTGGTCATCATCATCATCATTGTGGTGCGGACGGTGGGAGGGAGGGAGGGAGGGAGGGAAGGATGGACGCGGTGCCATGTGAACGGTTACGTCAGCCCGCCCGCCCCGCCCGCCGATGCAGCAGATAAATCCATATTAACAGACGTGACGAGAGACTTTGATGCGCGTTCATAACACCCGCCGCCACGCCTGAGAAATATGAACGGCCGATGTCATATATGTCACCACGACCACGTTGATGTTGGATGGATTGTGTGTGATAGACGTGCTCTCTCTCTCGCTCTCTCTCTCTCTCTCTCTCTCTCTCTCTCTCTCTGACTGTGGGGGATCAGTGATGAGTGTGATTGGCAAGGGGAGAGAAGCGTAATGGGCGGCCCCCCCATGGAAACTTAAACACATCTTTGACCTTCCATATCCCTCACTATAATGGTCCCTGCTTAGGTGGGTAAATATTGATTGACTGAAGGAGCACTCCATGAAGCAAGGTAGTGTAAAGCTGATGGATATGTAAATCACTACACTCAGACACACACACACACACACACACACACACACACACACACACACACACACACACACACACACACACACACGCGCGCGCACACTCATAAAAGCAATCCCTGTCAAACATACACACATCAGCACCTTGGTCCAAGAATTGTTAGAGAATGACTCCAAAATGTAAGCAACTTTTTTATTTAAGAGGGGTGCAAAAGCAGACAATATTTTATTTATATTCCATACATAAATAGCAGGCTGCTTGGTCCCGTTCCAGCAGTCTTCATATTTCCTGGTGACATTATCAGCCGTCGCCATCGTGTGCATAGCGGGAAATAAATTGCATTTTTTGCCGTTGGTTCTGTGGCTGTGGACTGCAGGAGGAGCATTATAATATAAAACATGAATAAACAAAATCACTCATGAGCAAACGTGCAGGAGCACAGGGAGGTAATCTCCTTTAGGCATGGTCCTTGAAATTAACTCAAGGAATCTGCACATGAAACGTGCTAAGAAGATTAATCAAATTTCTCTCTCCCGCTTCAATTCAAAAGCAGCTTTTTTTTTTTCATTCAAAACATTATGGTAATGACCTATTATTGTGTTTACTGCTGGAAGATTGCTTGGTCACAGGTGAGTCGGAGTGAGGCAAAATAAAAAATAAAAAAAATAAAAAAAAATAACTATAGCTATGTGTGAAAATGTCATATCATCGGTTTTCTTCTGTGATTTGGGCAGTGCTCCAGTGTGCCAAACGTGTGCGGAGTGCATGGTGGAATTGTGTGTCTGTGTGTGTGTGTCGGTACGTGTGCTTAAACACATAGGCTGTTGGCTTAAATAAACGGCGGAACACATGAGTTCGGCAGATAATACTTTTTACGCTTTGAAAATGGTAATTGGAAAACTTGAGGAAGCCCACACACGAGAGGGCATGCAGTGGGTCAGTGACTAGTGACTAGAGACTTCCCCAGACAGTCTGCAAGTCAAAATGTTAGAGGTGTCTGTTGAAGTAAGAAGTTAGTCAGTCGTGTGTTCACTC
>JAPMUY010002785.1:12500-25000 GCA_026901105.3 Galaxias olidus
AGAAAGAAAGAAAGAAAGAAAGAAAGAAAGAAAGAAAGAAAGAAAGAAAGAAAGAAAGAAAGAAAGAAAGGAAAATACGTAAATGAAGCAAAGAGAAGCGAGAAACACTTTCTATTCTCATGGCGGTTTCTGGTGTGGCGTCTGTTGTTAAGGTGAGACTTGTCGACGGATAGTTGTGTGATTTATGCTTCAGTGAGTCCCATGGCGCTGGGGGGGAGACATCATCCTCTGGCAGATGAGCGCAGCTCAGCTCACCACTCTCTGCCACCTCCATAATTGACATCTGCATGTAGAAGAATGGCAGCCGCGCCAGCCTGTGCCATGTTTCTGGGAAATGAGGCTAGGAAGAAGCAGCGCACATCCTGAGAGGCTTGCGTTAACTGTCTCTCTAATGCCTGGGTGTGCTCTGGCATTAATGGCTCTTATTACGCCTCAAATTATGGAATCATGTACAACAGCTGTTGGTCCAATTTCGTCTGCTCCGTGAATAAAACAGGACCCCGTCCAGGAAAGATGTGTTAAGCCACTGTTCATACGGTCTCTTTGTTGACTTGTTCTGATCGCTGCATCCGTAAGCCATTCTACTGTACGACTGTGTGTGTGTGTGTGTATGTGTGTGCGTGTGTGTGGGTGTGTGTGTGTGTGTGTGTGTGTGTGTGTGTGTGTGTGAGTGAGCGCGTGTGTAAATAGTCCCACAAATGGTTTGGATAGAGAGAGGGAGGATGTGCCTGGGAGGAAGGAAGTAGCCACCAGACGGGGATGGAATGATCAGTGGCATGATAGAATCCTCAGAGTGAGCGCTAAACAAGCCACTACATTTCAGGGATTCGATCCACATTTGTGTATCCCTTTATGGGGTAAAGTCAGAGGAAGTGTTGGGTTCAGCTGCTTCTAACCAACTGCCAAGAATATGGTGATGACTTACTGTGATATTCCTTCCTTATTTCTGACGTTGGTTTTCCTGAGACGTCGGAAAATCCAAGAAAAAAAACCCAAGGCTGTTGATTTATTGTCATATTTGTACTCTTAAATTAAATCATTAAAAGTATGCTTCTCTGTAGACCACAAAAAAAGTTTTTTCCAGGACAAGTCTCTACTGAAAACATTATGCGGGAACCCACACAGTGGAACACCATGGAATTTGTTTTTTAATTTCTTTACTGCGCATCATTCCCAATTGAATGGCATGAAACTACTTTCTACTTAGATCTCCCAAGAATTTAGAAATGACCTGTCACGAGTGACAGCTTCTCAATTCTTACCAATATTATGCTGTTTGCTTCGTCTGATTGGAAGTAAGCATATTCCGGCCAACATCGACCAATTGCGAAATGTGAATGAATGAGGAGGATCTGAAAACATGATTTATTTGAAAAAGCTATTTCTGTTCAGAAAATCAAAATCAAATGGCACAGATCAAGTCAATCCTTTTTTCTTTATAGTTATAGTTTGTAAACAAAGGGCAAGGAGAAATTCAAGAAATATTGTTGATGACAGTCCAGAGATATTGTTGATGGCAGCCATCCGATGTACGTATTATAGTGTCAAATTTAAATAAAATGATCAGTGCTTTGTTAAAATCTGGACTGCATTTATACAGTATAACCGTCTGTAAAAATGACAGCTATATAAAGTTATGCATACAACGTACCATAGGGGTTAAAAGTAACTGAATGTGTGAAACCAAAATGGGGAAATATGTGTTTTTTGGGGGTATTGTATTGAACTAATGGGCATGCACCAGACAAAATGAACTGCACTACCTTCAACTGGGATTAAGCAGAGCACTGTAACTAATCAGATTTCCTCGTCGGGGCGAATTCGTGGAGATTTACCGGAGGCTCCCCTCCATTTGGGGTTAATGAGTAGCCTCCTCATAGTCGCTTCATACCTCGGGGATTTGAATAAGTCCCATTGATGGTCCCAAATCTCAAATGAAACGGGATTAATAAAAGCCCCCCCCAAAAAAGTAAAGCTGATGGGGGCCGAAACAGGGAAAGGAGGAAGAGGAGGATGGCGGGATGATTGGTGAGGATAGGTTTGGTTTTTCCAGGGAAGGGGATGTGTGGGCTGAAACTGAGGCAACAGCAGGCTCCACCATAAGCTTAATGGCATTGGCGCTCTTCCAGCAGCACAGTCCAAAGCTCGTGCCGTAGATATCCCCGACGAAAACAAAGTATTTCACGCGAGTCGGGCAGCGCCTACCTGACGACACGACGCGTTTCTGCCAGATGTGTGTGACATTTGTTCAGACGGAAGTCGAACGCTCTCGTCGTCAGTGAGTGAATGTCATACGTTCTAGGGGGTGGTTTTTAATGAGCTATCCATCAATTGATCTCCCCAGTGTGGCTCTATCCTTCAGATAAGTCTATCACATCAGCCACATTATCTCAAGAAGGTGAGGAAGAGTTGGCGGGTGGGGGTGGGGCACGCTAAACGCCAAGCTGACAATGAGCGCTGGGGGGCGAAGGTGGGGGTGGGGGGTGGGGTGTTAGCATGTGTGGTGCGACCGTGCTATTTAAGTTCCCTGGGATAAATCATTTACGTCAATTCAGTCACTGATGAGGCATGAATACATATGGTGAGTTCTGTTCAGACGTGATTTATTTTAATTGTCACGCTGGGACCCACTATTACACTGCTGCGGGAACGGGTCACTGCATTGGAAAATTAAAGCTGAGGCGCTCATTTCAAGTCTATTTTGTAAATGGTGGCCTGTGGGATAAAGATGTGCTGAGCGCATATAAATACCTGACTGAAGACCCCAGAGCTGGCTCAACTCCTCCCCGGGCCAGGGCTACCCACCTGGGTGGATCACACTCCCTGTCCTCCCTGCTCAGTCTGAGGGAACCCAAATTAATCTGCAGCACAGGCACACGTCTCACATGGCTGAACATATGGGTGAACGTGTGTGTGTGTGTGAGTGTGTGTGTGTGTGTGTGTGTGTGTGTGTGTGTGTGTGTGTGTGTGTGTGTGTGTGTGTGTGTGTGTGTGTGTGAGTGTGTGTGTGTGTGTGTGTGTGTGTTTGTCAGGGCCAGCATGTCTGACGGGTGGGCCAGAGTAATAACTGCGGCGCCAGCGGCTTCCTACATGTCATATGCTTTCTTTCCACAAGTCATTTCCCCTGATGAAGTTTGTCGGAAAAAATATTTTTGGAAGTCATAGATGGTAGCCGTAGTATAAATTGCACCTAATTCCACAAGGGATTTTAACAATTAGAATTACTAGAATAACTGTGATAGTAAACCTTTCAAGCTGTTTTCCTGTTTAAATGTCACAGAATGTGATAGAACCCAACTGTAACGTCAGAACTGCATCTCCAACGTACCGTTGTGTCTGTCTACGTTGACTGGTGGTTTGTGTCGTAGAGCACACAGTGACTTGCATAAAGCTGACCCTGTGACCGCGGTGTTGGACGTGTTTTCCCCGCAGGACCGAAGGCCTGGCGGTGTGTCAGAGTCACTGGCTGACGAGACAGGACCCCCAAAACCTCCATGACAGGTTAGCTCCTAGCGGATGGAAGAGAGGGCAGAGCTCCGGAGTGGCCTTTTGGCTTCAACTCCTGTCAACGTCTGACCTTGTTCTGTTCACGCAGGGGCAGTTCAAAGTTTCAAAAGATAGAACTTTTGACTTCATGTTGCGTCTGGCCGTATGTTGGGACATGGTGTCAAAACAGTCACAACAAAGCAACATGTATGTGGACGTCTAGCTGTCATGCAGATACGTTATCAGCTGTGACTTCAATATTTACATTATCGTACCTCACATTAAAAAGTATTATGCCTCTGAACCGGTTTTATTTTGCAAAAAACGTATTTATAGAAAATGTAAATTAAGTTAGCATTAGCCTACCCTAAACCCTCTCACAAAATACAAACTATTTATTATGTGGGAAAATCCAATCTACTCCCTTTTTATTGTTGATCTGTTTAATCTTTGTTGAGCACAATGCATTGATTTTGAATAATTAGATATTTGAAAACAACAGATAATTAGGTAAATTACTTTACAGGATTATGCCTTTTCATGGACATGAATATCTCATCGTTGTTAAACGTCTGCAACAAAAAGTAGTCAGTGAGGTTTTTTTTTTTACTTCCTTCCGTTCCTCATTGACGTCGATGTTGAAATGTACCGTCATGAAAGTTAGAGTAAGTCATTATGTTATGACCCATTCATTCTTGGTACATAAAGAACCATTAAGTGCAGAAAAATATCTTGACTATTACGCCATAGGCACGTCTATAGAAAATATGTGCAACTATTCCAATAGTAATGCCTATTTGTTCATCAAATGGCTTTTATGATCCTACGAGAATTTCTTTCATTTTCTTTCTTCTTTTTTTTTTGTTCTCCCTATCCCAAAGCAGAATCACTCGCTTTCAAATGGCCTCAGTGGATAATGATCAATTCTGACCAAAGTGAGCGGCGGGCCCGAAATAATGACATCCCATTTCCCTTTTCATTCTGCCACGGCGTTCCAAAGTTAAAGTCTAGTTTAAGTAGAGATAGAGGATGATAGATGAGCTGAGGGGAAGGAAAGAAAGAGAGGACACAAAAAAAGAGAGAAAGAGCAAGAGTGGAGGACACAGGGACAGCAGCTGTTCCATCAGGCTCGGTTTAAAAAAAAGTGCTGAGTAATGTGGCCCCTCTTTGATATGTTATGGTAGAGGAGGGACTCTGGGCAGTCGAGTATGAAAGGGAGGCCCAAATGAGATCGTGACAATTGGAAAAATTCCTTGGAATGTCATTCAAAAAAATCAAAAAAAACAACAACACGTGAGCGGGGAGCGAATCCATTAGTGAGTGTGTGGCCTACAAACAGACTGTATTAAAGGAGATTGCACTACTAAAGCAACAAGCCAGATGCCTGAGTCTGTGAAGCAAAGTTGGAGGTGCTGGGCACACAAATGTGCCACAGTCCATATGCGTGGGAATTTCTAGAATATTGCCTTATGTTGAGCTGTGTCCTCCAGGGTAAAAAAACGTCCTATAGATCTTGAAACTCATTAATATCCGAGGTCCCACGTGCAAATCTACATATCAAGGATGCTAGTACATTTGATCCCACTGAACATGGTGGATCATGGGAAACATAGCATAAAACATTAGCTTGACTTCTAAGGAGGGCTTTGACTCTGAGTGACAGCCTGAATGATAGGGTTCACCTTACTCTAAGACTTTGGAGCGTTTCAATGCCAACCCCCCCCCCCCCCCCCCCAAACCCATTATGTCATTTCACTGTACATATTCTAGGAAAAATCTATACATTTCATTTCAAGCAGGTTAACAAAATCTCACACGAAAAAAAGATAGAAAGAAACACACTATGTTTCTCATGAAACCAATATTTGGATTCATAGTTGTGCCTCATAGTTTTGGAATGAGAAATATATAACCTGACACCCATCCATAGGGTGAAAATGAGGTTTGAGTACTGTGAATATATGTGGCTTGGTTGGTCTATGTGCTACCTCCCTCTTCTCCCCTTCATTTCCAATTCCCTGATTGGTTCTCAGTGAGTAGTACAGATGTGGTATCTAGGCCGCTGATATCCCAATATGGAAGCCATGTCTCTTCTATGATAATCAGTAATTCACTTCGCTCAGGCCCGGGCTTGGCCAATGACCCCTGCTGACCTCTCCGAAATTGATTTTGCGCTTGAACCCAAAGCAGGCGCAAATTGAGCCAAGATCAGCAGAAGGAGAGAGAGAGAGAGAGAGAGAGAGAGAGAGAGAGAGAGAGAGAGAGAGAGAGAGAGAGAGAGAGAGAGAGAGAGAGAGGGAGAGAGAGAGAGAGGGGGAGAGAGAGAGAGAGAGAGAAAGAGACAAAGAGAGTGAGAGAGAGAGAGAGAGGGAGAGAGACAGAAAGAGACAGAGACAGAGAGAGAACAAGAGAATGAGAAAGGAAACAAGAGAAAGAGGGAGAGAAAGTAAGAGGTAGCAGAGAGGACGTAGACATAGAAAACCAAACCCAGGGAGCTTAGCTTCTAGACAGGAGGGGGTAGGGGGAACACAGCAATTTTTGGGAGGAAGAAAGAAGCTATTTATCCTGGGAAAGATAGATGGCTACAATGACTTACTTTGATAGAACATCTGTAGGGAAGCAGGGCAGAATGACAAGGGCCCTGTGAAAAGCTGTAATTTAATAGCCTAATTTCCTGCCCGGCCCTGCAGAAATATCTGTCTAAGGGCTTGACAGCTGATGGAAATGCACCAGGATTTGATTTGCTCCCAAGTGGCGGACAAGTTCAGACCCATCTCCCCCCTACTAGGTCCCTGAAGGCAAACCTGGGTGAATGCGTAGGTGCAAGACAGAGAAAGGAGAGAAGTGGAGGATACAGAGAGAGAGAGAGAGAGAGAGAGAGAGAGAGAGAGAGAGAGAGAGAGAGAGAGAGAGAGAGAGAGAGAGAGAGAGAGAGAGAGAGAGAGAGAACATTAGGGATAGCAAAAGAAGTGGACTGTCACAGACAGACAGACAGACAGACAGACAGACAGGCAGGCAGACAGGCAGGCAGGCAGGCAGGCAGGCAGGCAGGCAGGCAGACAGACAGACAGACAGACAGAGTGCTGCAGAAGAGAGAACATACCATAGGACATCGGCATGGTTTCTCCCTCCCCAGGCTAATGACAAATTCACTGATAATCATTATGTTTTAATTGACGTTTCCGCTCCACCGACTCAAACCACCAGTGGATTGGATCAGGGCGGTGAGTGATGTGACGTGACTGTCTGCTCCCTCTCCAATTCCCTGTCTCGCTTAGGGCCCAGAGTCTAGATAAATCCTAGAGCAATTTCAAAGCATGGTAACAGCACAAGACCAGTATATGAGCTGGGTGCAAAGAGATCACCCAGTCCATTGGTGCTGCAGCTGGTACCTGATCCCCCGTCTGTTCTGTCAGGGGGATTTATGGGGAGTGCACAGGACAATAAATTGCGCCCCCCCCCCCCCCCAAAAAAAGCGGCGTACAGTTAGAGAACTAATGTATTGATAACCCCTCTCGTATGTGCGCTGGGAACAAATTAGAGACAAACAAGGCTGGATTCCTCGGCCTCGCACCCGACACGCGATAAGATGAGGACGGCGGCTTTTAACATCCAAGCCAGGCTCGGCGCGGCAAACTGATGCAACTTTTACGATGCTCAGTGAAGTGAAACCATTCCCTATATTGTATACTGCTGTACACTCCCGTTGCCCCGTAATAACACATCTATACTGGCTGCCTGACCCATTAAGACAGGCCTAGTATTGAGACTGAATGAAGTGAATGAGGTTCGTCTTTGTGTCTTCTTTTTTGCAGTAATTGTTTCGTTGGCTGGCTGTGGACACTGCACTGATATTATATCATTCTACAGGCAATCTTGTGTTATGCATGTTGTGTTTCCATCCTATATGATATGACATATTTGCCCTGCACTACCAGTGTGCTCTCAGGCAAGGAAACATCAACAGTGAATTGGTTTGTATCAAGTGCTTTAAGGTTGCGATATCACCAGTGTCACATTCCTCCGAATGCATCTTATTTTAATTATTAGGCACAATCTGCTATACTGAATCTATAAAAGCCACAGGCTACTGCAGCTGGAGAAAAGTTGGCTGTGTACTCCTGCAGTGTAGTTCAATCGTTAAAATCTGCACGGCAACAGTGAACCCTCTGTATGTAAATCCAATCAATAGGATATCCATACAAATGGCCCGCAGCTGGGCTCTGCTATCAAGCAGCTCACCTGATGTAATAAGGAACATCAATAGTTGATTTTCAAACCTAGTGGCGCGAGGAAGAGAACCAGTCTGATTAGATTGGCACAGCTTGGGTCCGACGCGACGCTCCATTTTATAAACAGCGCAATTAACACAAACCGTCATTATGGGAAACGGCGAGATGAGTTGGCGAGAGAGAGCGCGGATTAATAAACTTCTCTGCGTGAGGCAAACAGTGCACTACAAAGACATACGCATATTTGTTTTCTCAGAGTCAACAGCGGTTTTGGGAGAAGAGTATATTAATTGTGAAGCGTAGCTGCACACATGTGACAGGGGAAGGTGTGGAGAATTCAGTGGGTTTGCAGGCAGGTAGAGTTATACGCTTTGACAAGCTGCAGGGAGAGAGAAAAAATAAAGTTCATAACACAACATTGGCGGAGGCTCGGGTCACATTGGAATACAAGATGGCATCAAGCTCACTTGGAAAATAAAAACAATAATAACACATCACAATTTCTTCCTCTGTTTTGTTGGACTCCAGAATACAAAGATTAAAGCAAGAGATGCAGCAGCAGCAGAAGAAACAACAAATGATCTAAACCAGGTAATGTATCTGTCATTTGCTTGTCTTGTGTTTTCTTAGGGCGAAGCAACGTGAACCCTCCTCTGTGTTAACACCGGCGGACCAGTCTTGCACATGAAATTGATCTACCTCTCGGGCCGTAATCACATTTCCCTTCTCCGGTCCAACTCTCCCACACTCCCTCAAACAAAGAGTGAAGGGGAGGGCAGGAACCTAAGACTGCATGCCTGCTTCCTGGGAAGCCCTGGGCTATGTTGACAGAGCAGTGCCAGAGAGTGCAGGCGGGAACTGTGGAGACATCAGAAACGCTCGCACACAGGGCGGACTCCATGGCACTGAATCAGTGAGTGCATGGTGAGTCAGCCCCGCTTGTCACCGACGCGCAGACATTCACAGGCAGCAGGTGAGCCAATAAAAGCCTCTGTTATGGTAGCCTTGGGCCATGACAATACAAATTCATCCGTGTCAGAGTGAAGATGAAAAAAAAGGAAAGGACTCGAGACCTTTTTTTTTTTTTTACCCCCGAAGGACATTTCAGGTGTTTTTGTTCCATATCTCATAAACACCCGCCTAGACCATCCACCTCCGACTCTATCCATAATTACATAGATTGAACGTTACTCATCAGGGACGCACACTCATCGTAAATGACAAAGAGAAAGGCCATGCCGAAATGGAGCATCAACTTCATTTAAAAGTAATAGTGCTTACAGGGTTGCGCGTTAGCGGCCGCACAGATTATAGAGGCATTGTCTGCTGTAATTGTGTTTGGTAATGTGTTTTTGAAACACTGTTATTGCTATTCATGTTATTCAAGCAGAAGTATATGTCTCCTTCTGCCCATGCACGCATAATTGAGGAGGCCGAGGAGCATTACCGGAAAGAGAGACCGAGGAGAGAGAGAAAAGACTAAACGAAGAAAGAGTGGAGAGAGAAAAGACGGAGAGAAGACAGAGTAGAGAGAGAAAAGAGGGAGAGAGGACAGGGTAGAGAGAGAAAAGGGAGAAAGATATAGTAGAGAGAGAAAAGATGTAGAGAAGAGACAGAGTAGAGAGAGAAAAGAGGGAAAGACAGAGTATAGAGAGAAAAGAAGGCGTGAAGACAGGGTAGGGAGAGAAAAGATGGAAAGATAGACAGAGTAGAGATAGAGAAAACACGGAGAGAAAAGGAACGAGAGAATTGAGGGAGAGAAAGATCGAAAGAGAGAAAAACAGATCAGACCAAATGTTCAGGCTACAGGGGGTGAGTGAAAGTAAGACAGAGGCAGAGACCAACAGGGAGCCCTGGAAAGTGTTGAGCCACCACACACACACTGCTCCCATTCATAATGAACCTCTGCCAACCGTCACAGGACCGGAGCAGCGGCACGGCTTTCTTGCCAGGAGAGCGTTCCCTGCACACGGGCAGATGTGAGCGTGGCTGCGCAGCTCTTTCATGTGTTTATGTGCGTGTTTTCTCAGGGCCACCCGTTCCTGAGGTGGCTGGAGGTGGCAGAGCTGCACATGTTGCCATGATGCCAAACTCCCTTTGCCTCATCACCAACAAGCCCTTGCCTTGTTAGGAGAGGATAATATATACTCTGCTTGGCTCCGAATGGAGGTTTCCAGAAGGACGGGTGGATAGTTGGATGGATGGTTGATCTCTGGGGTGCGCCTTTCTGCATCTGTAATGGCATCTGTGTCGATGCGGGCTGTGATGCCCTTGTGTGTGTGTGTGTGTGTGTGTGTGTGTGTGTGTGTGTGTGTGTGTGTGTGTGTGTGTGTGTGTGTGTGTGTGTGTGTGTGTGTGTGTGTGTGTGTGTGTGTGTGTGTGTGTTTCTGTGTGTGTGTGCAAGTGAGAGATAGAGAAAGAGAATGAGAGTAATAGAGACAGAACAAGAGAGAGAGAGAACCAGAAAGAGAGAGATAGAGAGAGAGTAAGATAGAGAGAAAAACATAGATAGAAAGAGAGATAGATGGAGACGGAGAAAGAAAGAGAAAGAGCGAGGGATGAAGTGCACAGAATAGTTTGTTGTGTCATCATCAAACAAATATATATTGTGTGTGGGACGGTGGCTGTGAGTCAAGCAGCCATCACTTGGATTTGTTGAGAGCAACAGTTTAGAAACACTGACTCATTGGCGGTATCCACACTCATTACTCATGTGAACAGGAACACGTAGAACCAGATTCTTCACAACAACAGGAAGGAAAGAAGACAGGTAGCCAGGCAGGAAAGAAAGAAAGAAAGAAAGAAAGAAAGAAAGAAAGAAAGAAAGAAAGAAAGAAAGAAAGAAAGAAAGAAAGAAAGAAAGAAAGAAGGAAAGAAAGAAACGCAGGTAGCTTGGAAGGTAGTAACAACAACAGAGAAGAAGAAAAGACAAGAAGAGAGAAAAGGGCAGACGGATTAGGACTGGGAGGAGTGAGGAGCAGAACAGAGGTGGAGTTGAGAAAGTGTTTGTAACCCGTCTTGAGTGTACTGAAGGTCATAGGAGAGGACTCCTCCTACTACTGCTATTGAAGGTCATAGGAGAGGACTCCTGCTCCCACTGCTGCTGTCCTGAGGGTCTGGTTGGAATCACTGGCCAGCGGATGTCAGGTGCCCAGCATACAGTCCCTAATCCCCGGCTTTCTTCGACGTAGGTTATGCATCAGAAACAGCTTTTCCAACTCAATGGATGTGTTTCTTAATCCCTGGCTCCTAGAACCAGTTTAATCTGAACCAAAAGTCATTAAAACAGTAAAAGGATATCACAAAGGACTTTCAAGCCAATTGGCTTAACGGTAACGTGATTAGATCATTGATCTTGCAGCCCAGCCTAGGGCCTTCAGGTGCGAAATGACTATTTAATGAAATCAAGGAAATCTTGTTACTAGAAAATGACTGATCAGAGTTAAGGCCAGGTGACCGAGGTGCCAGCGATATCCATGTATCTGGGCAAAGGTTTTTATTCTCCTGATCCCCTCTTGACATTCCAGAGAATGTATGGCGCTGAGATGGGAAATCATCTTTAAGCCGTCACCAGTGACCGGCCGTGCCGGCGTGCATGTTTCAGGCGGATTGTGGCCTAAGCTTTGATAGTGATCAGCACTGTCTAAGCCACGCATTTCTTTTTTAACCGGATGGGCAAAAAAATATGGGGCCATAATGTCATTACGGCCTGATTAAATGCAAGCATTGAAGGATCTACTCTGTTATCCTGAAGACCCTCTGGAATTTTTTTTTCCTGCCTTGTTTTCAATTGCTTCTCCAGATAATTATGTGTTTTTTTCTTTAAAACTGTTATCAGTGTGTGTGGTTGAGGTTCAATACAGAGTAGACCTGAGCTTTTTATAAGCCCTGACATCCTTGAGAAGATTACAATAGTCCTCGGTCTCCTATGTTGGAAAATAAATAATTATCTCATGGCAGTCCTCTTTTCTAATTAATGAGAGCGGATGAAATATCACTTAATTTCAAATTTAATTACGGGCCATAATATTTCCATCATCTTACTGCTATGTGGTCTCCCGGGCTGATGAATGCACTGAGTGTAAAAACAGAAATATTTACGGCCGAGACCTCCCCAGGAGCACGTTCACATGAGATCTGGAGACACGGGAGGAAAACGCCCCCAAATCACGCCCATTTATACGATACAAACGGCACTCGAGATTATACAAGATAAAGATGTTAACGCACCTTTTGATAATGAAAATGACTGACACAAATTATCGTCACCGCCGTCTTTGAACACTCTTTCTCCACATCTAAGTGCCGTGGCCGCGGACCCTCGCCTTTTAATTACCTGCACTGCAACGCCCGTGTCCTCTAACGTGTTGGGATCGCTGTTCCGTGCGAGCCGCACTGGATGAGCATTGGAAACCATTATCTTAACCCTGAGGAAGGTATGGCGTTCCACCCTCAGATGAGTTTTGCTTATGTAAGAGGAACAGCCATTCATTTGGTTAATGACGCTTGCCCACTGTCTCACCGCCATCGCCGCGTTTGGAGTCTCGGCCACACAGAGAGACAGTTTGGCTGCAGTCCAGGGGGCCACGATCATTAGTGACAGAGGATTATCATTGGGCTCCACTTTAAATTAAGAGCATCTTTAAAAGCTTACTGAGGTCTTCATAAACCCTGGGTAAACCCTCCGCATTGGTTGTAATCAAAGGGTTCAGTGTGGCCCACATACTGCTATGGGAACCAGGCTCTGTGTTTATGCAATGTTATGCAGAAAAATTAAAGGCT